>AWWV01006974.1:0-17712 GCA_001974805.1 Corchorus capsularis
ATGTAGCCGCGCCATCTACATGCAAAGTGTGTTAGGATTTTAATTTCCTATATAACTAGGAAATTGAGTTCCTAATTGATTTCTTAAGCCAATACCTTTTCCATATAGGTAAAGTACTCCCAAACAAGGTATGTTTCTTACTTTTTACTCTAACTAAAACCTCTTAGGACTAGAATTTGATCACTATATAAAGACACCTCTATTTCTCTTTATTCATCAAATCACAAGAAGCAATATTTGAGAGCTTTAAAATTCGGCTAAGAAGCAAATTTTTGAGCAAGGCCGATTAGAAGAGAAGTCGACTAGAGCAAAGTCGACTTCATAAGAGGCAAGTCGATAAGGAAGTCGACTTTTGGAATCAAAATTGATTGAGCAAGTCAATTTGGCTATTCTCCTCAATTTTAGAAGAAGTCGACAACCCTTTTTCAATTAAAGATGTCGATGATGCTAGCAACAACAACTAAGGATTTTGAAGTTCAATTCAAGAAGTTTAAGGATCAATTTTATCGAATTGGAGCTTCTCAACTCGGTCCAAAATTTCAAGGAAGTTTTATTTGCCAAGATTGCCATGAACTCTTGAGCATGATTTCGTTGCTACCTAAGGATGAAATTGAGGCTAAGCCCGGTTTCAAAGCTAGGATGATTTATCAATTTCTTTGGGACAAAGCTAACAAGTCGCATGAAGCTGTTTTAAGATCAAAGGAAAGAGCTGAGAAAGAATTTGCAAAGCGTTTCCATCCCTATGGAAATCGATTCTCTCAACCAAGGAATTTCAATAGGAGAATTCGACCTCATGTTGCACCTTGGAGTAAGCCTTTTCCTATGCCAAAGATTGATGGGTATCACACCAAACCCTATAGACATTCTATGCGATGTGCCCCTTTTCCTCAACGGTTTCATGACCCTTTTTATGCTTCTTCATCTAATCAACCAAGAACTGCACCTGTTGCTACTGTTTTTACCTTGGAAGAATTAAAGGATAAACCCTCAATTTCAATTGGACCAAGAGATCCATTGTATGAGGAAGATCAAGGTGAAGATGATATTGTGATAATTGCTTCTGCTACTGAATCAAGTGATGCTTCTAGTGATGAGAATAAGGAAGGAAAAGAGGAGGAGAATCGAGAGAAGGAAAATAAGGAGGAATTTCATCCTTTCCTTGCTCAATTTAAGGACTTAAGTGATGAAGTTGCTAGCTTAAGAGAGGGTTTTGATACTATAATTGGGAATTTGGAAAACCTCTTCAATTTATTGGAGAAGGCTATTCCTAAACCAATTTAGGTTTAAAATTAAGATTTTAATTTAGGATTTTATTTTTAAGCATCTTAGGTTTAGTTATTTAGTTTATGCTTTATCTTTAATTTTCTTTATTTTATGTCTTTATTTTTCAAGTTTCATTAATAAACTATCTAGTTTTATATGCCTATCACTTTAATTTTTATTGTCTTTTTATTCGAGTAATTATCTTCATCAAAGCCGCCCAGGTATGTTTCATGAACCTTAATTCTTTATTTTTTAAATATTCTGCATGCTTTGATTTTATGATTGCTTTTACATTGAGGAAAATGTGAATTTTAAGTGTGGGGGTGAATACTCGATTAAATTATTGATTGATTATTGAGTCATATGACAGTCTTTTGCATGAGAATCTAGGATAAAAATATGATTGTTTTGAATCGTCTATTTTCTCCAATTTTTGAAAAGATTTTTTTTCGAAAAAATTGATTTTTGAAATTGAAAATTTTGATGATTTTTCAAACTCTTTGATTTTTCAAGAATATATTGAATGATTGATTTGATTATGATTGATGAATGATTAAGAATTTTTAATGATGCTTTATTCTTTGATTGATTTATAGTAAGAAGTTTTGATTTCTTAGAATTAGGTATAATTGAAGTTTGTGATATGATCTTATTATTCAATGCTTTCATGATTATCTATTTCTAGAACTTGTATTGAATTTTGATTGAAGTTACAATTAAGAAAGCATGCTATAGATTTGTCAAGAATAAGTGTGGGGGACTATCTATATAAAGGGCAATTAAAACCGTTTTCATAAAGAAGTGATTTATTGCAAGAGGAGAAGAGATATTTTCTGTAAAAAAAAAAAAAAGCTCCCATTGTTGTCACTCTTCTCTTTAAAACAAAAGGAGTTAGTAACCCTTGGGAAGAGGATAAGAGGCATGGATCAACAGAAATATTGTCCCTCTAGAGTGCTAGTAGCCTCAAAATAAAAATAAAGGGAGTTAGTAACCCCTAAGCATAAACACTTCAGAGGTTAGTAACCTCAGTTTTCTAAAAAACAATTACCCTTGAAA
Organism: Corchorus capsularis; assembly: GCA_001974805.1. Taxonomy (NCBI): domain Eukaryota; kingdom Viridiplantae; phylum Streptophyta; class Magnoliopsida; order Malvales; family Malvaceae; genus Corchorus; species Corchorus capsularis. The sequence continues at coordinate 2,320 of AWWV01006974.1, forward strand.
AACTATTATAACCCACATGAATCCTTGGTTTGTTTATGACATTGTAATCTTTTGAGTAATGGAGAGAAAGATGAATATACAAGCTTATAGAGAGAAGTAGTTATAAAAGTAAGGGATGGTAAGTAATTAGAGCTACTTTGATTATGGCTACTTAAGAATGATAATGCTTGCTATTGATTGATCTCTGGATTAAGTATTATTGATGTTCTTTGCTATTTTGATTTCATGATTAAATTGATTCTTTGATATATGAATGAAGTCAAATTGATCTTTGAAAATTTGATTTTTTGATTAACTTACATTGATTTTGCTAAGGGACTAGCAAAGTTCAAGTGTGGGGGGAATATGATCGAGCTCAAATTATCCATATTTTTATAGCTATTTTTCTATACTTTTTACTACTTTCATATGCATTTATACCTTTATTTTCTAAGTATTTGTGTTTTTAGTCTTTATGAGATGTGAAATTGAGAATTTGCTTATTTTCACTACTTTTTGGAGCTATTTTGATTACTTTTTACACATATATTAGCAAAGTAATTTTGAGTATAGATTTGGAGATGCAAAGTTCGTGTTTGAAGATTTCTTGAAGATAATTTGAAGATTTGAAGATCATTGAAGAATTATTTCAAGGAGCAAGAATTGAAGATTGGAGCTAAAATTACAAATGATTGAAGCCAAGCCCAGAAGAACCCCTGAAGCTAAGGAATTTTGGATTATTTATATGGGAATATACTTAGCCCATATAAACCTATAATTGGAGTTAAAATCTCAATTTGTAGGCCCAATATCCAAAAGAATATCCAAATCCCGCATTAATCCCGTAGAATTGCGATATAAGCCCGTTTTCAGCGCAGTCTCGGTAGAAATGCCATAACTTTCTGCTCAGATGTCCGTTTTAAGCCCATGAGTACTTGTTGGAAAGCTAACTCCGAGCTCTACAACTATCCTTTGAAATCTGAAGCCCAATTCTGCCGATTTCAAGCCCGAATCTGCCAGTGAAGTTTCTGCAGAAATCCAGAAAATTCCAGAATCCTATTTTGACTTGGATTCTATTCTAGGATGACACCTAATCCTACTTGGAGTCCAAGACAGCCCTAAACCGCCCTACCCTTGTTTCTCCACTATAAATAGCCACCTTAGATCTAGATTTTGTAAGTAATTTTATTCTTCATAAGATATATTGTTTAGTTGAAGGTTTGGAGGAGAAAAACCCTAGGAGCCGCCGCCCCTCTCTCTTCCTCCTCTATAGATAAGTTCTTTTCTTCTTATTTGATCACTCAATTTATGAGTGAGTAATCTTTTCTTTTCTCCAATGTAGAATTTAATTGATCTCTTGACTAATTCCATGGTGACATTTTTGTGCTTTTTATATGAGAATTTTATTTGAGTATTTCTTGGATCTCTGTATGAATTCTATGTTGCTTGTTTTGATTGATTGGGTCGACACTTTCATGATAAATTGAGTTAGCATTAGCTAGATTAGGTTGTGAATTAATCACTCCAGCTTAATTTTATGTAGCAATTGGATGTGAATTAATCCTCCATCCAAGAGAGAAAAGAATCAATGGGCGAGAAATTTCTCATTGTGTTTGTTATTAAATTACTTGTTCTTCATGCTTTATTCCTAAGTGATCTCTAAGCCCTAAGAAAGTAATTGATTGCTGAAAGAGTAAAAGGGATAGATTGACTTTAATCGGTAATCTAATCTAATTAAGGAAATTTAGGTTAAGTCCGACAAGCTATTCAAGGTTCTCATAATCTTTAGATATCGATGATCCATGTTATTGTTGTCAAGAGGGATATTAATTCTATGTTGGAGGTTGTTTCTATTTAATTGTTATTTTCGATATTATTCACTGCTTTTGATTAATTGTTTTCTTTTATTTTCTTGATTGTTTTCGTAGTTAATTTACTTAGTTAAGATTTAATTTTAATTCTTCTTTAAATTCTCTTTATTAATTTGTTTTGTTTGAGAAAAGGAAGAGCCGTTCTCTCTGTGGGATCGACCCCTACTTGCCCTAGCTAGTTTAGTTAGTAATTGTTGGGATAATTATTTATTTTATGGTCATTGACGACACGATCACATTGTAATATGTATGGAACAAGTCTTGTGATTTTGCCACCTGCTGCATTTGTTTTAAATCCAATGGCCCCTATTGACTTTCCAGTTTCTGTCTCTTCCTGTAAATGTGTTGAAAGACTGTCTGTAATTGCTTATGAGGCTCTCTGATGACCTTTACTTGCTTATATGGCTCTCTGATGACATGTAACTCTGTTGTGGAACCATGAACCAATGTCATTGGCTCTGTACTTGTGCCAACAGCATGTTTGAGTGTGTTGTCCACACTTGCACACACTTATTTAGAGACATTCTCTGTTGTACAGTGTCCTTGATGCCTATGGTATGCTTTGTTTTCCTGGCCATTAGATTTGCCACATTCTCAATTTGTATTCCTCTTTAACTGTCGAGATGTGCTCCTTGACTCTGACTTTGGTTTGCCTTATGCATTGGATCATTTTGCTGGATAAATCTCAGCATTACTGAAACTTGGTCGGCAAGTTCATGGTTCGCCCCCTGTTAATTGTGTTTCTCATTTGTCTCTTTGTGCTGACATGAAATTTTGGCTCTCCTGGATTGGCCTTGTGCTTAAACGGCTGTTAATACTCCTGCTTTGTCCCCTACCGTATACTCAGTAATTCCCTCTTTGTTCAATACTAACTTCTATCCTCTGGATGGCACTAATATTCTTTTATATATTTTTTTGTTTTGCACGATAAAAGGAGGAATTGTGGCAGCTCAAATGTGATGTGGGATTCACGTGTTTGACTTAGCTCTTAGCAAAGTGATTTCCTTGTCAATTTGGACCTGGTGAAATAGTGACCAACCCAAAGCAATTCAAAGAGAAGGGGCCCAAATGAATTTAATATCAAGAATTGGCCCAATTACAAAAGGACAAGGCCCAAGGAACAACATTATTATTATCTTTGATTTTTGATTTTTTAATTTTTCTTTGCATTTCTGTAGAATGTAATTGACCCTTTTTCCTTTTATATTTTTGTATTTTGTTAATAAATAATTTGATAAAAGGACTTGGGTATTTATTTGTGAATGGGAAATTGGACCTTCTCAAGCAATAAAAGTCCAAAGGTCGATGTTCAACAAAATGAAAGTCCACCATATAAGGCCCAAAAGAGAATTTATCAAGATCCAAATATCATATTGTGATGGGAGGTCCAAGAAAGCCCAAAGAACATATCCAAAAGCAAATGACCCAATTAGAAAAATGAATTAGAAGAAACCTAATGGGATAGAGGGAAATCGATATTTAGGAAATGAGGTAAAAAAATGGGTGTCTACAGCTGCCCCTCTTTGCGAACTTTCTAACTATCGGTAAGTGTACAAAAGAGTAATTTGTATACTTTCCGAGTGTTGGGAAGTGCGCAAAGACGTAGACACCCCTTTATGGGATATCTTTATGACCGTTCAGAAGACAAGTAATTGGAATCTTTAAGGAAAGACCGCCTTGAATCAATCGAAAATAAATTGAGGAATTGAAGAATTGAAAGTGAAGCATTGAAGAATTGAAATTGAAATATTGAAAATGAAATTGGAATTGAAGCATTGTAGAATTGAAATTGAAGCATTTGAAGAACATTGAAGAATTGAAATTGTAGAAAGACCACCCTGGATCATTGAAGTAAATTGAAGCATTGAAAAATTGAATTTGAAGAGTTGAACTTGAAGCGTTGCAATATTGAAATTGAAGTATTTGAATAATTGAAATTGGAACATCGAAGGATTGAATTTGAAGAATAGCAATAGAAGCACTGAAGAATTGAAATTGAAACTTTGAAGGACTGAATTTGAAGAATTGAAATTGAAGCATTGAAAATGAAATTGGAATTGAAACATTGAAGAATTGCAATTGAAACATCGAAGGATTGAATTTGAAGAATTGAAATTGGAGCATTGAAAGATTGAATTTGGAGAATTGAAATTGAAGCATTAAAACATCGAAATTGAAACATTGAAGAATTGAATTTGGAGAATTGAAATTGAAGCGTTGAACTATTGAAATTGAAGCATTTGAGGAATTAAAATATTGAAGTATTGAAATATTGAAGCATTGACATTTGGAATTTGAAGAATTGAAATTGAAACATTGAAATATTGAAATCGAAGCATTGAAGTATTGAAATTGAAGAATTGAAATGTTGAAATAGAAACATAGAAGGACTGAACTTGTAGAATTAAAATCGGAGCATTGAAACATTGAAATACTGAAATTGAAGAATTGAAATATTGAAACTGAAGCATTAAAGAACTGAAAGAATCATTGAAGAATTGAAATTGAAGCATTGAAGATTTGTAATTGAGGCACTGAATAATTAAGGAACGGAAGAAAGACCACCATGTATCATTTAAGCAAACTGAAGCATTGAATAATTGAATAAACGAAGAAAGACCACCCTGAGTCATTGAAGTGAATTGAAGAATTGAAGCATTGAGTAATTGAAGAATTGAAGCAATAAATAATTGAAGAATTGAAGAAATAAATTGAAGTATTGAAGAATTGAATAATTGAATAATTAAAGAGTCGAAGAGATAAATTGAAAAACTGAAGTATTGAAGAATTGAATAATGGAAGATTTGAAGCATTGAATAGTTGAAGAAAGAGATTATTTTGATATAAATTGAAGCATTTGAAGGATTGAAGAATTGAAGCTAATTGAAAATTAATTTGGAAGACATGCCCTAAAGGCATTTAAAGATCATTCAAAATCCTTGTCTTGATGAAGAGCTCTGATTGTTGAAACCTTTCTGCGGGAATCCCTGATGATACTTGTTCAGAAATACTTTGATGCAAAACTGTTTCATGATGCAATGCAAAATGCATGATAATGCAATATGTATGACATGTTTTGAAGTTCTTTTGTTCATAGATTCATGGTTCCCAATGTATTCCGTCCAATCCCTAAGCACTTGATATTCCACTAAATCACTGCTTGTTAAACTAGATATCTTCTTTTTATAGGTTTTACTTAGCCTATTTCTCTTCCTATCTTGTCTCAATTTGCCCTTACGATCTTGCCTTATGCCTCAACTCCCCTTTCGATTGGCATTTGCTTTGATTTTTTATTCTTTTGCCCCAAGACTGCTTGCCCGTTCTATCCCCAATTTGAATGTTTTGTGAACAGTTTGCATTCATGTTCGCCCTTTATGATCAGTGATGAAATGAAATGCATGTATTCAGAAGTTATTATTACTGAGGAATATATATAATATATACACAAAAAGAATATATATTTAAGAAAGATAGCGCCTCATGACAATGAATACTCAGACGATGATTTGGTGACATGCTAAAGGATTCTCAAAAACCAGTTTTGGTGTTGCTATTCCCGACTCAGTCTGGAGCAAACCATCACCCTTTCTACCTTAAGAGATGTTCTAGAAGTATATTCTCCACTGTTTATGCTTTTCCACTTTAAACTGATCTTTGGATGCTTTCAATCTGAACCTGTCTATTTACCCATTATTTTCCCAAGGTGGCTCCTAGAATTCCCATTCTTGCTCTATACTGCCCTTTTCGGGTTTTCACCCTAGAGCTTTTTCTTCTTCTTTTTCTTTTTTCTTCTTCTCTCTTTTTTTTTTGGCACTTGAAAACTCCAAATTCACCCGAAAAATCTTTTTTTAGGAAAATTTTGACCCAAAATATTTTGCAAAAGGGACTGTTATTTTTGTTGAGGAAAAGTCTCCTCTCGAATGTCCTCACTTGATCAAAGATGGACTTTTATTAGGCATGTAATGTAGGCTAAGGTTCTAGGTTACCAAAGAAAGGATATAAAGGCTCAAAAATATATTTAAGGGTATTTGAATCAAGGATCATTTTTGTAATGTGAAGGATCTTATTATACCAATTGTCATTTGCTCCATCTTATACCTTTCAACTTCTTTTTTCTTTTTCATTTTTTTTCATTTTCAATTTTCACTTTCACTTTTTCATTTTTCAACTTTTTTTTGGCATCTTTATTGACCTTTGATTTGAATTTCTTGATGGAGTGGACTCAATTACTAGCAGGAGGCCCCATTCGATGTTGAGTGCAAACCCTTTCTTTCGAAGTCGATCCTTCTTTTCCTTTGCCCCCCAGTGTGGAGGGTGATCCTTGATTATGGTTCATTGAAAAGAAAGTAATTAGACTCAAAGGGGACAACAATGGATATTTTCTACAAGTGAAGGGAATATGAAAGAAAGCCATTTATCACTTCAAGATTGGACATCTTCATTGAAGAGCATCACTCGTGAAAACATATTTTTGAAACCATTTTTGAGAAATCATTTTTCGAAAAATCTTTTAAAAGGATATAACTCTTTTGAAAATCATTTTGTTGGACTCCTCTGGAGATCCCAAGTGCTATTTTTTCTTTTTTTCTTTTTTTCTTTTTGTTTTTTTTTGTTGAATGGGAATTTATTGAAAGAGAACCTTGCCCCCCTTGGCCGGAGAGTCATGCGCGAAGAATCCAAACCATTTATTTCAAAGCCTTGGATTAGACATTTGTAGCTTCCTTAGTGTTTAAGCTTATCAATTCTGTGGATTCCTTATGAAGTGAATTTTTTTGTAATCTCAAAATGTCTGAGGGTAGTGCCTAATCCTCAGTGTTTTCATGGTCGAGTTCATTAGCATTTTTCATCATTGAACCCTGGCTCATCTTGAGTGTCTTTGCATTCATTGCTAGCTGGCCTGAACAGTAGGATATATACATATACTAGAAGCAGAATAAATAACAAACAATAAATAGAATATATGAACGAAGAATGATGACTTATTTAAACTTCTGAAGTGCACTTTATTTCATTACTCATGATAAAAAGAAAACATGTAAGATAGTATGCATGTAAAAGAAAGCCCGCATAGAACTATTCACCAACACTCTTAGGCATAAGTGCTAGGATAAAAGTTATTACCTCTCCATACTACTAAAGTAAACCTGCATTCATACTTCACTCAAGTATCTGACACAGCTCTTGGAACAAACCGGCTAATCCAGGGCGTTCATATTCTTCTGGCCAGTTCTCAACCATAGCACTAGTAACTGATCCCTGTGATTCATTAGTCATCTTCCTCAGAACTCCATCATATCCTTGCAAGTCAACTTCCCCATTTCTCATTTGACTGACACCTGTCACAATGGTCGAACTACCCTCCCCGAATAGTGTGGAAAAACTATTGTCACATTTCTTGGGTACTTGGTGGTCATCCATATAAGAGAGTGATTGTGGGGATGAAACAATCGCGGATGCCACTGACTTTTGTTGCACTGGTTTTGGTACCTTAATAGATGATTCTTGGATAACTTGCTTCTCCATAAATGGGACTTTGTCAAAAAGCTGAGACTGTTCCTTAACTATCGTACTCCCTTTCTTGACTGGCTTCTCAACATAGAACTCGATTTGATGCTTATCCATTAACTCCTGCACTTTTCCTTTGACTTCTGGGCACTCACAAATCCCATGTATCGCCCCATGATACGGGATACTTCTTCTAACTCCCCGTCTCCAAACTCTCCCCTTTCGACCATTCCTACTTTCGCTAGAGCCTTAAAAACTGTGCTAAGAGGAGTGGTTATCTCAGAAACCTTCCGTTTGATGATCTCTCCAATTCCAACCATATTTGCTTGGGCTTTTCCATGATCCGGCAGAGGATTAACTTGGGCCACATTGCCAAAACTTAGCTTTCCAGACCTCACTAATTCTTGTACAACATACTTCAACCTCCAGCAATTCTCTGTTGTGTGCCCCTCGGTCCCAGAGTGATAATCACAATGGGCTTTAGTGTCATACCATGTTGATAGTGGAGGTTTAAGGGGATTAGCATAAGGCAACCTTTGCAGTAAGTTTTGCTAGAGCAATTGAGGTAGCAGCTCAGTGTAAGTGTATGGAATTGGGTCAATGGGGTTTCTTCCTTACCGGACCTGTATTCCCTGGAAAGTAAACTGGAGCTTTCTGTTGTGCTAGCTGTGTGGAACTTGGAGGAGGATTAGATGGTCTTGGACGAAATGCTACCCCTCTAACTACATTGATGTCTCCTGAGTGCTGATAATTGTAAGGATAAACTTGAGGTATAGTAAGCATGGTAGGAAGGTTGGACTGGTATGCGTGGGCGATAGTAGTTGGCTGTGCGCTGGCTATACTGAGGGTAACTGTATGTTGGGGATGGATAATAAGGTTTATAGGGCTCCTGGTTAACATTACTGACTTCTTCCTTCTTTTTCCCGACATGTCCTTTCTTAGATTCATCCACAACAGTGATCCTTCCTGATTTGATACTATTTTCCAATTTTTGTCCTATCACCACAATCTTTGCAAAAGGTTCACCTGACATGTTGAACAATTTTTCATAGAAGATGGACTTCTGTGTGTCGATGAAAAGACCTGAAATTTATGTTTCCTCTATTGATGGCCTAACTTGGGCCGCCTTATCCCTCCATCGCTGAGCAAATTCTGTATAACTCTCAGTAGGCTTCCTTTCCATTGCCTTCAAGGTCTCTCTGGTTGGGGCCAGTTCAACTAAATACCTGTATTGATCGAGGAAGGCCTTTGCAAGATCATCCCAAGAACGAATATGATGCCTATCAAGCTGATTATACCATATGGAAGCTGTCCCCGCCAGGCTATCCTGAAAACAGTGAATCATAAGCTTCTCATTCTTCGCATAGGGACCCATTTTCCTAGTGTAGCTCCTCAAATTATTGTTAGGAAAATCCTTAGTTCCATCAAACTTCTCAAATTCCGGGGTCTTGAATTTTGGTGATATTACTAGACCATCTACTAGAGAAAGTTCTGAGGTATCAACAAGTCTATAATAACTGTTAGATCTTTCTAACCCACGGATCCTTTCCTCCATCAAACTCAACTTGCGCTAGTTCTCCTCAATTGGATCATCCTTGTTCTCAATAACCCCTGTTAGCATACCTTGTTGAGCCATGAGTGTCCCGGGATCATAATGCACTTGATTTTCAATAGGAACATACGAGACATAAGTACCACCACCAGAAGTCCCAGGATAAGCATGATATGGTGTCGTATGCGTATAGACGTATCCCAATGGTGGTGTATTGTTAACCAAATCAGCAGGTGCCTTGCCATTCTTCTTAGAGTTGTTCCCCGTATCAATCTTTTCACCAGAATCATCTGCTTTTTGATTTGTTGTTTCCTCTTTTGGTGTGGTATCTAAAGCCCCAGTCAGTTTGTTCAACATTTCCATCATCTTTTTCAACTGTTCTTCATCTCATCTCTTTCACGCTTCAGTTCCTCAAGTTCTTCACTAGTATGTCCTGCCATTGCTCTAGCTTTTGACCGCGTGAAATATCGGTGTTGCGGATGTTGATCTATCTTAAAACCTTTAGAACGGAACCATGAATTAGAAACCCCTTTATGAATGCAAATGATGTTATGATGTATGACAAATTATATCAAGTTAAACATGACTGATTGCATTATTATGTCTGAATGAAATGGAATATGTACATAGATGAAATGTCTAGACATTTGCCACAGGACGATGGGAACGAAAGATACTTTATTAAGCTTTGAAAAAGTTTCAATCTTAGGACTTAATCGAGCATCTTGCATCCCGATTGTAATCTGGCAACTCCTATGAAATGAATGAAAAATGAATGATGCCGAAGAGAAATAAAGGGAAAATAAAAAAATAGGGAGGAATGTCAGTAACAATTCGGAATATGCTAAAAGAAAAGCAAATAAATGATTATTAAAGAAAAACTTGAAAAAGAAATGGCCCCTACTTGTTTTGTCAAAAACCATTTTCCATGAAATTCTTGGCAAATATATTGCCTTGGGGCAGGTTGGTCCACTTATTGTGAGTAATGCAATTACCCACTCTACGATCCAATTTTGCAAAAAATGAGTTAGCAAAGGTAAGAAAGGTTCCTTTTGTGTACCTAGGTTCATCCTCACGGGATTGGCTCTACCTAGGCTGGATATCTCTCAAGGCAACTACATGTTGGGTGAGGCTACTCTCTGGATCTAAAGGTTCCCAAACTGCTCTCACTGACGCCCACTCTAGGCTAGTAAGGCCCCCAATCCTCACCCATTATAGGCTCACTGGAAAGGGTTCAGTCTGAGTAGAGGTGTTTCACTAAAAACCCGCACGGTGGCTATCGCCACACGTGGACTAGCTACTTTGCCTCCTCCTAAATGGGTACGAGCTCTGGTGTAAACTCATGTTATGCAAATGCAAGTTTATTAGTGCACGTGTGAAGGAACATACAAACCTTTACCTAAAACTCTACCCAAATTACTAAATTACCCCCCAAAGAAGACAGACCAAACATGGATTAGACAGAATATTCAAAAAAAAAGTATGAAAGCATGTAAGCATGAAAAAGTATAAAGATAGGCATGAATAAACAGGAATAAACAAACAAACAACCAATTATGCAAACCCAAGTCAACTCTAAACCAGCATTCAGTTTGACTCTCTAATGATCCCCAGTGGAGTCGCCAAGCTGTCGCAACGTGCGGGTCCGGGGAGTCCGAACCCTACCGCTGAACGACTTTTAAGAAAGAAAAAAAAAGCTACTTTGTCGCCACTAATCGTTTTTAACCTAGGTGTGATTAGCCACCTATCATATTATTAAGCCTAATGTTAACCCAAGCTTTGGCGAAGGTAACACACAAACCTAATAAACGGTCTTCTAACCAGAATCTTAAAGGTTCGGGAGTCGGGTACGCATGGGGAAGGATTAGCACCCCCACGACGCCCGTCAAAAAGACGGCACTGACTAGTCTAGAATTAACTGTGGGTTTCTATTATTGGTTGTCACTATTCTTAAGCATCCTCATGCCATTGAACTCTTTTATTAATTTTTGAAATTAAGCTAATAAACAAGCAAAAATAGGTTTTCGATTTTGAAATAGGAATGTTGGGGACTTCCCCGTTTATTATTTGTTCTCTTTTTGGACTCCTCATGATGAGGATTTTCTTTAAAACTTACCGTTAAAACGACTCTATTTGAAAAATGATGTTTGAATGTTTTGAAAAGACTTAAATTGAACACTTTGAAAACTTGATGGGAACTTTCCCAATTTGAAAAGACCTAAATTGAATACTTTGAAAACTTGGAATGGAATTCTTTTTTTTTTTATTTTTGAATTTTGATTTCTTTGGATTTTTGAAAACCTTTTTATTTAATTTTGATAGACTCAATTTTTTCTTCTTTTTTTTTTGATTTTTTATCTTGGAAAACTAAAAGAGAACAATTTTCAAGCACAAACTCTTTTTTAATTTTGAAGAAAATGGTTTTATTCTATTTCATTTTCAATTTTCTTTTTTCCTTTTTTTTGGATTTTCCTTAATAATTAATTGAAAATTACTAAATCTGACCCTAGATACATGAATGCACATGATGCTTGATTTCCGGTTAAAATGCAAATTATACCGAGTAATTATATGAGGAATACCGTCTGGGGATCCGCCACTCATACTGGCTAAAACCCCCATCCGAATATTCCAAGCCTTGAAAAGATAAATTAAGACCGACAAAGATTGTCTAAGCCCCAATTAATCATTCCATTAACGGATCCATTTTAATTATTCCAAATGATGATAGTAAATGCAAAAGATATCTGAAATTTTAATTTTGATTGATTTACTAGGTGATTATACGAGAGATATCATTTGGGAACCTTCCATCCACTTGATTGGTAAGACTCCCGAATAAATGCCTCAAGCCTAGGAAATTCGGATTAAAATGGACAACACTGTCAACATTTCAATCGATTATTCCATCGTCGGAGCCCGTTTACCTTTTCTCAAATGAGCATGGCATAATCAATAAGGAAAAATAAATATAAAATATAAACGTGAATGCACACGAAACCTACTTAGTTTCTAAGTTCAAAATTATCCCATCATAAAAACCTATATTGAATTGAAATTAGACTTTAAATAAAACCTTAAGTTCACAATGCATTAAATCCCAATTTATGACCAAACAAATAAAACAAGAAAAGCCCAAGTTTATAATTAAAAGCTAAAGCCCGAATCCTAATATAAAACTAAAGGCCAAACCTAAATCAAGCACCCAAAACAGAAAAAATGTGAAGACATAAGGCCCAACAAAACTCCTAAAGCCCAAGTAAGCATTAAGGCCCAATCACTTGGAAACCCTCATGAAAGATAAAACCCAAATACAAATAATATGTCCAATTTATTCTAATTTGATGATAATTGGGTAAAGGCAACTTTTAATTTAAAAATTACTTAAATTAATGACTTCTAAGCATTTTGTTCCTAAATTCCGAATTATTAAAACCCCAAGCTAACCTCTAGATCTATTATGTTGAAAACCAAATTCTTAAGCCCAACAGAAAATTAAAAGCCCAAAAGATAGCTAAAGCCCAAGAGAAAGTCTAAGACCACAATTACTTAATATCCACAAATTCTATTTTACTAATTATCAAAAGCGAATCTCAATTTCTAAATTACTAAACTAATAATATCTAAATATTGTATTCATAAATTCCAATTTATTTTACTTAATATTTAAACTATCTAAACTAAAAAACACTTCTCTCTATCTCCTAAATTGCTTTATCATTTTTATTATAAACTAAAGACCAAGTTTTCACTTTCAACTAATTACCAAAGACAAATAAATTCCTAAATTTCTTTAGTTTAATCTTTAATTCCCTAAGTCATTTTATTTAAACTTAACTTACCATAATATAATATAATAGCTAAATTAATTCTAACAAATGAAAGATAATTACTAAATTATATATATTAAATTAAAGCCTATTTATTTTATAAAGCTAACTAAACCCTAACTTACATTAAATTCAGATCCATTAAATTAAAACGTAAATGTTTAGGGACCTAGGTGAACACAGAAAAGAACTTACGTCTTTATGTGCACTCAAAAAAAAATTGTACTCCTTATTCATATTAAAATGCGACTTCAGGGACTTAATTGATGTGAAATCAGCTACTAAATTGCATCTATTAACAAACCTAGACACCGAATGAACTAATTTACAATTACCTAATTGAACAATTAACCAACATTTCACTTAACTACGCAATATATCACAAAAGTAATGCATAGCATAAATACTAAAATTTCAATAGAAATATAACAAAACCTAAACTTTACCTTCTCTCACCTTCTCTCTCCTCCGTCTGCTTCTCTCTCTGCACCGCCCGGAAAATCGTGTCACCGCCGTCTCCGCCTTTGTCCGCCGTGCCGAAGCTACTACCGACGTCGGATGGTCACCAAAATTTGCAAAAACACTTTCATCGACCTCCTCGTTCTGGATCTGAGCTCAAATCTCTCAAAAGTCGCCACGAGACCCCTCAAACAGGCTTGACCCGAACGTGCCTTGTGGCTTTCCGATCTTGGATTTGGACCGTCAGATGGAGCTTCTCTTCAAATATGTATCCCTTCTCTACTTTTCCTTTTTACTTTTGGGTTTTTTTTTTTGATCTAAAACTTCTAACCAAAATCTCCTCTTAAACCGAAACTCATGTTTTCTTTTTGTATTTTCTGTAGGAATATAAAGCTTGAACGCAAAAGGAAGTGGAAAAGAAATGGAAAGGTAAAAAGAACTGCATTTTTTGATTTTTTGGTTGGCTGTGGAAAAGAAAAGTTTTTTTTTCTTTATGTGGAATTGTAAAGGAAGGAAGATGAAGTTTTTTTGTTTTTGTTTTTGTATTTTTTTGACCACCGGAAAATGTAAACTACTAAAGAGAGCTAGGGTTTTTTTTTTTTGTTCTTGGGTTCTGTCCCTCTTTTTTCTTAGGAATAGTGAGTTTTTATATGCCTGTGTTTTCAACTGCTGAGGGTTTTTAGGGCTTAGTTCCTCTCGAGATGGCTTTTTGTATTTTTTTTCATTGGAAGATGTCTTGAAAAATGGGCTTTTTATTGTTGTGGGATGGTGCATTGAAATATGTATGGAACAAGTCTTGTGATATTGCCTGATACGAATCTAGTTGTAATTGGTCCAAATCCACCTTAGAGACCCGCCTAAGATCAACTTGAATCACCAAACTTCTAGATGAGTATGTCGACAATCTTCACTTGATAAATCTTCCTTCGTTCGTCGAACTTAGACCTCCAAGTCGACCTGCACTTGAACACCTAAGATCAAAAGATTCACAAACAATTAAGCAATCACAACCTAATTGCTTGCTAGGACTCTACAAGATTGAAGAACCCTAAGTTTGCTCAAACTAGAACAAAGAAGCCAAATAATCGATATGGGTGTATAAACCTCTCAACTTTTATTGATAACTTGACTTATGTTTACAAGAGATAAAAGAGCCCTTATATAGGGGAGGGGTAGGTGCATAACCTACTCCAAACCCAAATCCTAATCCTATAAGGGGCGGCATAATTAAAAGGAAGGAACAAGGAAACAGCCTACTCCTTGTCCTACTAGGAAAAGTAAATAACAATACATAATTAAGCAAGGATTGGACTTAGTCAAACAAGGCCCAACCCAATGTCTTCTAGATTAAATAAACAACTAATTTAAGATAGAATAAAGGCCCCAATAGCCGAATTACACAATACTAAGCCTAATGCTCATCGATGGATAACATGGTACACACCATGGAATCGTTTGGAATAGTCTTTGGTGTGTGGTCTTCAAATCGGCCCAATGAGTCTTCAATGCTCTTCAATCCTTCAAGATGAGATCTTATAAAGTCCACCAAAGCTTCCTTAAACCTTTTAGCCTGAGCCCTTGTTATTGGACCCAACGGCATAGATAAAGGATCATGTGGCCGGGCATGGCCGAGTCGTTTGGCCGGTTGTGGCCGGGCATGTCCTTGTCGCGTGGCCGGTGATGGTCGGGCATCTCCAAGTCGCGTGGCCGGTGATGGTCGGGCATCTCCAAGTCGCGTGGCCGGTCACAAGTGCTTCCATCTCCATGCTCCTCCAAGCTAGCATCGATGACAACTCCATGATCTTCATTGGCTCCAATGTGTTCTTCTAAGCCATGATAATCCCTTGGCGCATCATCCCCTCTCCCTTGAAAAGGATTTGTCCTCAAATCTGCATCATTATCAAACAAGGATAAGTCTGAAACTTTAAAAGTAGCACTTACATTGCCATATTCACTAAGAAGATCTAGTTTGTAGGCGTTGTTGTTTATCCTCTCCAAGACTTGGAATGGACCATCTCCACGAGGTAAGAGCTTAGACTTTCTCTTTTCAGGGAACCTCTCCTTCCTTAGATGCAACCAAACCCAATCCCCGGGTTCAAAGATGACTTCCTTGCGCCCTTTGTTAGCATTCTTCATGTAGTGTTGTGTCTTCTTTTCAATTTGAGCTCGAACCCTAGCATGAAGTTCTCTAACATAA
>AWWV01006975.1:0-17522 GCA_001974805.1 Corchorus capsularis
CTGCTGCGCACCTTTATTACTGTTGGTACTTCCTTGCCTAGATGTCCTTTTAATTTGAATACTTTTTAGTCCTGTACTTGATCCACCGGTGTACATCTTAGGTGTAGCCTCTCGTCCTTTTTTCCATTGCACTGAATAATTTTTAGAGACAAATTACTGCCTGCTTATAAACTTGGTCTCCAAGTTTTTATTAAACTTACTAATCCTCTTGTTTTCTTGTGTTTTACTGCTTCCAATCCTGCTCTTTTGCCTCCTCTGTTGGATAAGGTCACTGCTGAGGTGGCGAGGGGGACCATCCAAGCTTGGTCCCCCATGTCCAAAAAAGATAAGTGTCATACTGCCTTAGTGTTAATTGAGTACTGCTTTAAATCTAATTGGCACTAACTAGTGCTTTAAAATTTGCTTTGCAGGAACCTTGTGGAGATATTTGGAGCTTGGTGAAGGGCAAATTAGGGAAAGAAGAAAAATGAGCTACATGATTTATTTCTAATGCAAACCGTATTATTATACTTATGTAATTCTTGTATTACTATTGCTATATTTTTTGTATTATTATTTTTGTACTTTTATTTAAATCAAGACTTGCCATTAACTTGCATTTTATCTTTTGAATCAGAATAAACATAAGGGAAATTGTGAAGCCCAAGGCCCAAATGGATTCTATCAAAACAAATAAAAGAACAAGGCCCATCTAAGAAATACAAGGGTGATCCAAAGTAACAAAAACTCATATAAAAATCAAAGCCCAATATAAAAACAATCCATCATGAAATGAATAAAATTACTAATGATCTTTAAAGCTACACCCTTTTAATTTACTTTGGCCATTTTAAATGCAACCAAATAAGGAAACGTAATAAGCCGACCAAATTAGTCCTAATATCCTACCAATTGTCAGAGCACCCACAATGTACTGGAAAATGACCTAAATTACCTTAAACAGCATTAAATAGAAATGAATGACCCTAATTAATGGATATAAGACTAAAATGGGTGTCTACAGCTGCCCCTCTTTGTGCGCCTTCTAGCTATCGAGAAATACGCAAAGAAGTAGTTTGCGTGCTTTTCGAGAGTTAGGAGGTGCGCAAAGACGTAGACACCCCTTTTACCGAAGGCTATGGAAACCTTCTCAATGCACTAACTTGATCCGCCGAATCTAGCAAATTCAACCTTGAAGGTGCTGTACCGAGTCATTTGATCCCAATTTTTGAAGAAATAAGAATCCTTTCCAACCATGGCCCTTACGGGTTCTTTGATAAATCCCTGAAAATTGTCTCTGGATGGTATGCTTTGATGCGGGTTAGAATGATAATGCAATGTCGAATGCTAATGTAATGTCATATGCTGATGATAAGTGAACTGCTAAATGTACATGGTTTGGTTTGAATTTTGTTTCCTTTGCCAAATTAACCCACAATCATGTAAGTTTTCCTTGTGTTCCTCTTGACTTCTTGGCCTGAACCTCCCTCTTCCAACTCCTTATCTGTAACCTTAACTTAATTTCTCTTATTTTCATGCCCCCGTGCTATCATTGATACTTCACCTTTGTTACTTTCGAATTCTTTTCCCCAAACGATGACTCATGTTCCTTTATATCTTTTACTAATACCTCCTTTTGAATCAATTAAGAGCGACCATTCCCATGTCTGTTTTTTATTAATTTATTTTTAAAACAAATTTTGAAAAACAAAACCCATATTTATTTACTGTAATGCAGAAAGAAAACGAATTTCACTAAAAATTTCGAAATTTCATTAATAAAGAAATATGTACAAAACGGAAAGGAATAAACTTATGTAACAAGGAATTTAATATATATACTAATAAAACATGCTGAAGAGATAGAACCTCATGTCGATGAATACTCCGACGGCGGTTTTGTGACGTTTGCCGAAGGTTCTTCGAAATTGGTTTTGATGTTGCCTTACCCAACTCAGTCTGGACCAGATCCTTACCCTTTTGACCTTAAGAGATTTTCTTGAAACGTAATGCCAACAGACTATGTCCTTCCATCTTCCACCTGAGCCGCCCTTTTCAGGTTTTCAACTCAAGTTCCTCCTTTTCCATCCTTCACGTGAGCCGCCTTTTCGGGTTTTCAACTCAAGTGACCCCCAATGGATCCAAGCCGCCCTTTGCGGGTTTTCAACTTGGACTCCTCCTTATATTTCATTTTTCTTTTTGCAACCTTCTTCTTTTTTTAGGCCCAGTTTTTTTTTTTTTTCAGGCATAATATTTCTTGACTGCGTCAGTAATTGATAGCCCAGGAAACTCTCCCATCATCTCTGTAAATCAATGCCCACCAGAAAATGCCTTCTTAACCACGAATGGATCTTCCCAGTTGGGCGCCCACTTGCCCCTTGGGTCACCTTGTTCTGGTATGATCTTTTTCAGTACCAAATCTCCTTCTTTGAACTCTCTCGGGCGTATTTTCTTGTTAAATGCCCGCTCCATCCTCTTTTGGTACATTTGGCCGTGACATAAAGCCGTTAACCTTTTCTCATCGACCAAATTGAGCTGATCATATCTTTCTTGAACCCATTCGGATTCTTCCAATTTAGTCTCTCGATATACCCGTATGGACGGTAATTCTACTTCAATTGGTACTACTGCCTCCATTCCATATACCAGAGAGTACGGAGTTGCCCCAGTTGAGGTCCTAACACTAGTCCGATAAGCATGAAGAGCAAAAGGAAGCTTCTCGTGCCAATCTTTATATGTCTCAGTCATCTTTGCCACAATCTTGTTAATATTTTTATTTGCTGCTTCTACCGCACCATTCATCTTAGGCCTGTAAATGGTTGAATTACTATGCACAATTTTGAACTGTTTGCAAGTTTCTTCCACCAATCCTTGGTTCAAGTTAGATGCGTTGTCAGTAATAATCCTTTCTGGCAATCCATATCGGCAGATAATCTCCTTCTTAATGAACTTGGTGACCACTGCTTGAGTAACGCTTGCGTAGGAAGCTGCCTCGACCCATTTTGTAAAGTAGTCGATTGCCACCAATATGAATCTATGCCCATTCAAAGCCTTGGGGTTAATAACTCCAATCACATCTATCCCCCACATTGAGAAAGGCCATGGAGCCGACATTACATGTAATGGGTTTGGGGGCACATGAATTTGATCTGCGTAAATTTGACACTCACGGCACCTTCTTACATATTTGATACAATCGGTTTCCAATGTCAACCAATAATAGCCAGCCCTCATAATCTGCCTTGCCATCTTGTACCCACTGGCGTGACTCCCACATGAACCTCTGTGCACTTCTTCTATAACCCTCTTGGCTTCTGCTGAACCCACACATCTAAGCAACGTTTGGTCACGACTTTTTTTGTATAAAGTATCACCTTCTAGGAGATAACCCATTGCCATTCTCCGAATCACTCTCTTGTCATTTTCTGTGGCATGTTCTGGGTATCTTTGGTACTTAATGTACTGGAGGATATCAAAATACCATGGATTCCCATCCACTTCATCCTCCACACTCATCACATGGGCCGGGGAATCCTTTATCTGAACTCGAATTGGCCGAATCTCTGTGTTTGTTCCCACTTTAAACATTGACGCGAGGATTGCTAATGCGTCTGTCAACTGATTATTTTCTCTGGGTAATTCCATCATATGGTCCCGGTATTTGATTAACCGTGGCTCCCTCGTCTGCCATTCTCCCTTCATTTGGTAAATTACCAAAGCTGAATCACCATAAACCTCAAATTTCTTTACTTCTTTGTCCAACGCCATCTGAATTCCCAAAATGCAAGCTTCATATTCTGACACATTGTTTGTGGCCGGGAACATTAATCGAGCCGTAGCTGGGAGATAATCACCCTCAGGGGATATCAATACTGCACCTATCCCCTGCCCCGATAGGTTTGATGCCCTGTCGGAGTACATTTTCCATTTTTCTCCCTCCTCTTCTACTTCCTCTACCTGGCATATTGCCATCAAGTCTTCATCTGGGAACTCAAACTGCACCGGTTCATAATCTTTGCTAGCTCGATCAGCTAAGAATTCTGCTACAACACTTCCCTTGATTGCTTTTTGAGACACATATACTATATCATATTCAGACAATAAAACCTGCCATCTAGCTATTCTTCCTGATAAACCGGGTTTTTCAAACACATACTTGATCGGATCCAATTTGGAGACCAACCAAGTAGTGTGATAGAGCATATACTGTCTTAGCCTATGAGCTGCCCATGCGAGTGTGCAACACATCTTTTCCAAATTTGAGTACTTAACTTCGTAATCAGTGAATTTCTTGCTCAAATAGTAAATTGCATGCTTTTTCTTTCTAGTTTCATCCTGCTGTGCCAATACACATCCCATTGAATTCTCAAGGACCGTTAAATACAAGAATACAGGCCTTTCTCTCACTGGAGGTACTAACACTGGTGGGTTGGATAGATATTCCTTAACCTTATCGAAAGCAGCTTGACAATCCTCATCCCATTCTCCTGGATTTTTCTTCTTGAGCAACTTAAAGATCGGATCACATTTTGCTGTCAGTTGGGAAATGAAGCGAGCAATGTAATTCAACCTACCCAAAAATCCTCTAACCTCTTTTTGATTCTTTGGCGGGGGCAGATTTTGAATGGCTTTTACTTTGTCCGGATCTACTTCAATCCCTTTCTCACTGACTACGAATCCAAGCAACTTCCCTGAAGTGGCTCCAAAAGTACATTTTCACGGGTTGAGTTTAAGCTGGAACTCTCGAAGTCTTTCGAAGAGCTTTCTCAAATTCAACAAATGCTCTTCCACCGACTGAGCTTTAGCGATCATATCATCAACATATACTTCGATCTCCTTGTGAATCATATCATGGAAAAGGTTCACCATGGCTCTTTGATACGTGGCCCCGGCATTCTTCAATCCAAACGGCATAACTTTATAACAGAATACACCCCAGGCCGTGACAAACGCAGTCTTTTCTCTATCCTCTAGCGCCATCTTGATCTGATTGTATCCAGAAAATCCGTCCATGAAAGAAAATAGAGAATACCCAGTAGTGTTGTCTATTAGAACATCAATATGTGGCAAAGGGAAATTGTCCTTCGGGCTAGCTCGATTCAGGTCCCGATAGTCCACACACATTTTTACTTTTCCATCCTTCTTTGGTACTGGCACTATATTTGCCTGCCATTCTGGGTATTTGGCCTCTTCCAAGAATCCTGCATCCAGCTGCTTCTTGACTTCTTCTTTGATTTTTAATAACATATCTGGCTTCATTCTTCTCAGTTTCTGCTGGACCGGCTTATATTCTGATTTGATGGGCAATCGGTGTACCGCAACTTCTGGATCTAAACCTGGCATATCTTGGTACGACCATGCGAACACATCCACATACTCCTTTAACAGATCTACCAGCTCTTGTTTTTCTTTTTCTGACAACGTAGTACCAATTTTAACCTCCCTTGGTTTTTCTTCTGTCCCCAAATTAATCAATTCAGTGGGTTCCTTATGTGGCAATATCTGCTTTTCATCCTGTTCTACCAGTCTCAAAAGGTCTGGGGGTAAGGCCTGGTCCTCAATGTCTTCATTGTCAGGCTCGTCGGCAAAGACCGGCCTTTCGAAATCGAACCCCGACTCGTCACGAGCGTCTTTGCATTCATCGTCAGTCGGCCTGAGAAATAAAGCAACAAAATATATATACCAAGAAAAGAATATATAACTAGTAATGAATGAATGATAAATAAAAATGTAAAATAAAGATGAAAAATACATGGATAAAACTTCTGGAGTGCATTTCATTACTTAAAGAAAGTGGTGAACATAAGATAGTTCGATATTTTGAAAGGAAAACATGGTATTGTCATAGACATTCTTGAGGTGGTATTAGTACTTAAGATAAAAGATTAATTACATCTCTGAATCATCAACAAAGATAGCTCTTTCATATTCAACCCAGTTGTTCAGAACTTCTCCCGGGGCTAGTTTACGGATCCAAGGGCAATCTTCCTCTTCCAGAGTATCATTAGTAACAGCATTGATGTCCAAATTCTGCATCTTTTCCTCAATCCCTGGCTCTTCCTCTAGTGCAGCATTGCTTACCCAACCAGCTGACTTGAAGGTCTCATACAAAGGCGAGAACTTCATATTTTTCTCTTCCACTCTATGCCCCATCCTGGCCAACCTTCTGAGTTTCATCCTTTCTTCCGCTTCTGCCCAATCCTTAACAGTCGGTTTAAACCCCAAACCAAAAGGGCCTTCATGTGTGGGTACTTCAACAGCCTCTGTAATCCCCTGCAAGTCCATTCCCAAACCTTTCCCTTCTTTGAATCCCCTCTTCATCATAAACCTGATGCTCATAACAGAGTAATCCATCATGCTCATTGGAATAGTTTCCGCAACTTCAAAGGCTCTGAAAGAGCATTCATATGACCCTTCCTGTGGTTCAACATAAGAGAATCCTGACGCACTGGCCACCACAAAGTCCTCCTCCCCTTTGACTTCCACAAACTTTTCAGGAGTAAGAAACTTCACCACCTGATGTAAGGTTGATGGAACAGCCCCTGCTTGATGTATCCATGGCCTTCCCAATAAGCAGGAATAGAATGGATGATGTATATCCAGTACTTCAAACACTAAGGCGAATGGCACTCCCCCTATTTCGATGGTTATTTCCACCTCTCCTATAACGCTCCTCCTGGTGCCATCAAAGGCTTTCACAATCAAATGATTGGTTTGGATGCAGGCCTCATCTACCGGTAACCTCTTCAACATTTTGAGGGGTAAGATATTCAAAGCTGAACCATTATCAATTAGCACATTGCCCATGCTCACATTTTGGCACTTAACTATGATGTGCAATGCCTTTATACTGTTCCTCATTCCTTTGGGGATATCCTTCTCTACAAAGGCAATGAATCCATGCGCAGATATGTTACCCGCCATGTGATCCAAGTCGGCGACACTGATGCTCTGGGATACATATGACTGGTTCAACACCTTTAACAATGCCTTTCGGTGTGCTTCAGAGTTCAAGAATAAGCTGCGGATAGAGATTCTAGCAGGCAACCTGTTCAACTGTTCGATTACACAAGATTCACTCTGCTTGATGATTTTCAAGAATTCACATTCTTCATGTTCTGATACTGGCTTCTCGACAATTTCCTCTTCCCTCTGTCTAACAACCTCTTATGAACTTCTTATACCGGCCTCAGGAACCATGGCCTCATCCTTTTTCTTTTGAGCCGACTCTGCCATCTCAGGTGAGTATACCCTTCCACTTCTAGTCATTCTCCCAACACCTGACACATTAGCTGAACTGCTTTCACCTGCTGATGTAGTCACATTGAGATCATACTTCCATGGCACTTGGCGACTATCTGTGTAAGGAAATGGTTGTTGAGGTTTCACAACTATAAATGCTACTGGCTTTTGCATATGGGCTGGTAAAACTGTTGGTGGCCTTGGCACAAAAGGCTGAGGCTTGACCTTAGGCGGAGCTGGTATGAAGGGTTGTACATGCTCTTCAATAATAACGTCAACCTCTTTCTCCTTACTTTCCACATAGAATTCCATCTTTCCCTCATCCATCAAACTCTGAACTTTCTCCCTGAAATCCCAGCAATCTTGAATCCCGTGCCCCAAACCATGATATGGGCATACCTCATTCGTTTCTGCTCCTCCAAATTCTCCTAGGGCTACCATATCTGCCTTCACTAAAGCTTTGTAGACTGTTGCCATCGGAGTAACCACTTCCTGAATTCGATTTTTGACTGTTTCACATTTCTCAATTACACCTACCTGATTCCCACCATGGCTAGGTAACGGATTAGCCGGTGCCACATTTGCAAAGCTGAATTTCCCCGGTTTTACCAACTCTTGTACAGCGAGTTTCAATCTCCAGCAGTTTTCAGTAGAGTGCCCCTCTGTTCCCGAGTGGTAGTCACAATGGGCATTGCGGTCATACCAAGCTCCTGGATTTGGCATGGGCTGCGAGAATGACAATCTTTGCAACAAATTTTGTTGCAACAACTGTGGGAGAAGCTCCGTATAAGTATATGGGATTGGATCAATCGGAATTCTTGTATTTGTTGAACTCTTCTGTTGAATCGCTAGAGGTGCACTGGGCGCTGGTTCTGGGGCCTTGGTTGAAATGGCGTACCACCAACAACACTGACATCCTAGGGTGCTGAGTGTAATAAGGGTTGGTCTGGTATTGGTAGTATCCTCAGGGTCGATAATTGTACCCATAATTCCTCGGGTAATACTGTTGTCCCTGATTCCTGGCTCTGTAATCCGTTTCCCCTACTGAATGTAGTTCCCCTTCCTTCTTCTTTTGTCCTTTCTTGGCATGATCACCCAGTTCATCTAAATACCCCACCTTAAGCGCAGCTTCCATAGCTTCCCCAATTACAATTAAACTTGAGAATGACTCTGTGATCTTTGGGAGTAAGGTCTTAAAATACTCCTTAGGCAGGGTTCTCAGGAATAAAGAGTTCACTTCCCTTTCCGGGAGTCCGGGCACTAACAATGCTACTTCTCTGAAACGCTGCCCATAAGTCGTCAACGATTCATCAGGCTTCCTTGACATATTTGTCAGACTATCTCTAGTGGGTGCCAACTCCATCAGATACCTAAAATGTGCCAAAAAGGCCTTGGTCATGTCGCCCCAACTCTGAATGTTTTTCGGATCTAGTTGATTGTACCAAGTAATTGCTGAACCGGTCAAGCTAAACATGAAGCTGTACATCAGGAACTTATCATCAGTGGAAAAGGGGGCCATCTTGTTCTGAAAACTGAGCACGTGGTCCCTAGGGTTTTTTGTTCCATCGTACTTTTCAAAATCTGGCATTTTGAATTTCTGGGGGATGACTACTCCTTTTGCCACAGCAGTGCTTATGATATTGGGGATTCCATAGTCCTGGATTCCATCTACGCTCCTTAGTCTATCTTCTATTCGGCCTTCAATCTTCTGCCAAAACTTTTCCTCTTCGGTGCCTTTTTTCGAGTTATCTTCCCTGATTAAATCCGTAAATCCAGTAGCAGCTTTCCCAGGTGAAAACAAGTATGAGTAGTCTTACTATGCTAACGCAGGTGTAGCAACAGATTTGAGCGGAAGTGAATTAGAGGCTCCAGTGGATATCCCTGACTGTGGTGGGAAGGCAAACTGCGTTCCGCTAAACATTGAGGTATTAGAAACAACAGGTCTGGCCAGTAATGGGAAAGCAAATTGCATGTTGCTAGACACTGCGGTATCAGACACTATCGGTTTAGTTGCCATTCCCGTTAGTGATGAGCTACCAGATGCTGCAGGGAACACGAAAGGATTGGTATTCTCATTCTCTGTTCCAGTTGCCCCTGGACTTACTACGGGTATTCCTCCCATCGGATCTTCCACATTCCGGGTATCTCCCGCCAAACCTTTCCCTTTCATCAACTGTGTTAGCATACCTCTCATCTGCTCCATTTGAGCATTCATAGCTTCTTCTCGGAGTTTTGCCTCTTCATCTCGGCGTGCCAATTCCTCCTTCAATCGTTGAATTTCTGAATTCTGGTTTTCCATCCTCCTAGTTCTAGACCTAGTATTGTACGGTCGAGTAGGCTGATACCGTTTTCTTGGTGCTATCTTGGCACTTTCCTGAGGTAAAAGTCAAAAATTGTTATTATTTTTTATTGTTATTACTTATTATTATCAATTTTTAAAATGCAGTGAGAATTTGGGGCCCCTCCCAATGGTTGGGCCAAACCCCACAGGACGAAAGCGGTGGCCGTCACAAGTCCTGTTAACGATCAGGGCTTTCATCCTTATGCACATGATGTCATGATGCGTGCTCCTATTCATCATTTAAGATAGAAAAAGAAAATTGGGATTCATTGTCTCGTCACACCATGAGAGCAAATTCTTCATTAATTGACATCGAGCCAACTGTAACCATTGTTCTGAAACTTAAAATATAATTTAATTACAGGCCATTGTCTGAACTTAAACTAGGAGTACTTTTAATTACAGGCCTTAAATTGTTCACTAATAACATTAATACTTAAAATAACTACTCTATTACAAGAGTTTCAATACTGCTGTTTTCCCACGAACTGGTGGAAATAGGCAAGAGCTTCATTGCATTTGGTAATGGTGCCATCCAAAAAGTCAGCTACAGGTTGAAGACGCTTGTCAAATGGTGCGACACATGGTAGCACGTTCCTAGCCTGATCCCTGATGTCCTCTATCTGTTTCCGCCCAATCTGGATCTTTTCAAGCAAAAAACGAATCTGATCACACCTCTCTTGATAAGCCCTTTGCTGAAGGAACCTCTGATCTTTCAGGTCATAACATTCATCTCTGAGTTCCGCATATTGTTCCTCCAAATTTCTGAGCATCCCATTCACTTCTTCAAACTCTTCCTTGTTCAATATAGCTGCCCTCTTATGAAACTCTAAATTTGCCTCTGCCTAGGCTTTGGATACTTCAGCTGCTTCTGCTCTAACTTTTTCCTCTTCAAACTTATCTCGAACCCTTTCATTTT
Organism: Corchorus capsularis; assembly: GCA_001974805.1. Lineage (NCBI taxonomy): Eukaryota > Viridiplantae > Streptophyta > Magnoliopsida > Malvales > Malvaceae > Corchorus > Corchorus capsularis. The sequence continues at coordinate 10,482 of AWWV01006975.1, forward strand.
CCTCTCTAGTCCTTTTTAGGTTGCAATCTAGTGCCTTTATCTGTTGATTTTTGGCAGAAATTTCTCCATTCTCAGTATCCAATCTTTCCTTGTAATACCTTGTTGCAAGATGGCTGGCTTTGTTCATTTTTTCCAATCTTACCCTTTCCTTGCGCTCCACTTTGAAGTCCCCTTTTAGCTTCTGATTCTCCGTTTCAGCTTTTTCCTTCATCTTCCTTGTATCCTTAATTTCCTCCCTTGCTTATCTCAGTTTGGCCTCTGTTTCCCTAGCCCTCTTTTCTGCCTTCTCTTTTTCCAAAATCAGCTGCTGGTTAACCTTGGCTAGTCTTTCAGCTTCAGTGCCTTCTGTCTGTCTTTTCAACTGTATTTTCAGCTTCATAAATCAGTGGGAGGAGGTACCTTTATATCCTTTACTCTCATCCGATGCCAATCCGGGTATTCTGGCGTCACCCTTGGATTTCTCCCGCCCTTCCTGATAAATATCATCTATGTAAGGGTTTTCCCCAACTCTTGAGCTTCTTGTTTAGAATTCTCTTCCCCATAGATGATATCAACGCTATTTAGACCATGAGTGGCAGGGATGAACTGTTTACTTCCATACTGCCTTCTAACCATCACGGGAGAGTAACTTGTGACACCCCATAGCCCAAACAAAGGTACCCACGGGTTGGGCCCGCAACAATAAGCCACAGAAGTAGTATAGAACCATGGAGCAATCTAGTTAACTTGCTCAGCTTTGAGGGTTCCAAGAAATTTCATCCACTGTGCTTTGGTCCTGCCTTCGGGCCACTTACTATCAAGATATTCCCGTATAGGATTTGCCCTCACCCACTGATGAATCGGTGGTGTAAATCGAGATTCTATGCATTCAAAGTGTCCTTTGAACCAAATAGTCAACAACTGAGCACAGCCCTGGAACCTTCCTCCTTTCTACCGACAATAATTCAAGGACCTGATGGTTTCTGCTAAAATGGCTGGAACCGGGTTATCTCCTCACAGGATGGAGTCTACCAAGTGAATCACATAGGAGTCCACATATCCTAGTGCCCTGGGAAAAACAACCATTCCATACACCAACACAGCCATAATATTCTGCCCCTGAGGAGTGTTTCGGTTTTCTTTGACAAATTCCATAAGGCACTGTATTGCCAATCCATCTGAATAGCCCTTACTCTTCCAATACTTATCATAGGCCACTTTTTTCATACCCATGAGATATGCCAAGGTGGATACTGCAGTGGACTTGTTGCCTCTCATGAAGACCCTAGATCCTGCATTGATAGCCTTTAGCTTCAATAACTAGGCGTATTCTTCAATGGTGGGGACCATGTCAACCTCATTAAAGGTGAAACAACGATACGATCGGTCCCAATACGGGAGCATTCCCCTGATCATATTGACATCCACCTTCACTTCCATAAGTTGCACTACCGCTCCATACTTTTCTGCAAATTCCGATTCTGTCATCCTCATCTTCAGCCACAGTTTGTGAAGTTCAGTGTAGTCATTCTGCTTCAAATCTAAGTATATTTCTTCCGGTACCTCTGATTGGAATTCCTCAGTTAAATTATCCCCATACTGTTTCTGTGCTATCTCATGTCTACGCTGGGCGTGAGCCGGGTGACTGTCCCTTAGATGTTCTGGCACATAAGACTCCAAATCGTCCTGATCCCGCATCATCTTTCTCTATCTTAAATGATGAATCTACCTATAGTTGATGCAAAATGCCAAGCAAAAGAATCTAAGACAAGCCAACAAAAGAAATTAGTTAGTATTATATGAAAGAATAAGTTATTCAAAAATATACTGGTGCCCTTATGTCATCAAAAACATTTTCGGGTTATTTGAAAACTCGAGCCTTGGGCTCTTAGGGCGGGGATCCACTTGTGGAGGTGACACAATTACCTCTTTCCATGGTCTATAATAAAGTAAATGGTAAAGGTAAGAAATGTTCCTTTTATGTGCCTAGGTTTATTTCCACAGGATTGGCTCTACTTAGGCTGGATAAGGTAATTATATGCTGGGTGAGGCTCATTGGTTCTAAAGGTTCCCAAACTGTCCTTACTGTCGCCTGTTTTGGGCTAGCAAGGCCTCCAATCCTTACCCACTATGGGTTAATTGGAAAGGACTCAGTCTGAGTAGAGGTGTTCACTACAAACCCACACGGTGACTATCGTCACACGAGGGCTAGCTACTTTGCCTCCTCCTAAAAGGGTAAGAGCTCCGGTGTAAGCTCATGCAATGCAAATGCAAGTTTATTAGTGCACGTGTGAAGGAACATACAAACCTTTACCGAACAGACTCAACCCAAATTACTAAACTACCCGAAGAAAAAGGCAACAAAAGTAAAGTTAAGCAAGACATATACATGTAAGAATGTATCTTTATTAATGAATGGGCATGGCATATATGTGCAAGATAAAAACATAGGCATGAAAAATTAAACAAGAATAAACCAACAACCAATTATGCAAACCCTAGTTAATACTAAACCAGTATTCAGTTCGACTCTCTAACCAGTCCCAAGCGGAGTCGCCAAGATGTCGCAATGCCCGGGTCCGGGGTGGTCCGAACCCTACCGCTTAATGACTTAAAGAACTATAAAACTAAGGGAGTCGCCACTAATCTTTTTTTAATCTAGGTGTGATTAGCCACCCATCAGATTATTAAGCCTAATGTTAACCTAAGCTTGGCGAAGGTAACACTAAACCTAATAAACGGTCTACTAACCAGAGTCCTACAGGTTCGGGAGTCGGGTACGCGTAGGGAAGGATTAGCACCCCCACGACGCCCGTCAAAAGACGGCACTGACTAGTCTAGACTTAACTATGAGTTTCCGAATTTGGTTGTTTTCTATCTTTAAATATATTCATGCCTATTTGACTCTTTTATACTAACTAAATCATTAACTAACATACTTTCCTCTCCTTTTTATTAATTACCATTTTTTACTAATTATCCTCTTCTTAATTATTGCCATTTTTACTCTTCTTTTTCTACCATTTTACTCTTTGAATTACTGATCACCTTTTACTCTTTACTGATTACTCCTTGCTAATTACCATTTTGCCCTTACTGATTACTATTTTACTCTTTACCATTTACCTTTTACTGATTAATATTACCCGGTTACTTTTTACTACTCTTTGCCATTTTTACTTTTACTGATTACTCTTTACTGATTACTATTTTACCCTCTTGAACTTAATTACTATTTTCATTCTTTGAATTTAATCACCATTTATCATTTTACTCTTTGGATTTAATTCCCATTTTTGCCATTTTACTCTTTACTGATTACTCTCTATTTTTTACCATTTTTACCTTTTTACCGATTTACTGATTACTTCTTTTACTCTTACTCTTGATTACCATTTTACCGATTACTTCCTTTACTTTCACTCCATTTTACCGATTACTTCTTCTAAGGGTTACTTCCCTTGATTACCATTTTTCTGATTGCTTCCTTTACTTTTGACCTTTCACTTTTACTGATTACTTCTTTTACTTTTGCCCTTTTGCTGATTACTTCCTTTATCGATTACTTCTCTTGGTTACCATTTTTCTGATTACTTTGTTTTACTTTGACTCTAAAATTACTGATTTTACTGATTAATCTCCTACCTTGACTCTTAATTATCAAATTACTGATCAATCTCTTTTTACTTAATTACTGATTTACTGATTACTATTACCTTGACTTCCATACTCCTTTTACTTATTATTTTTAATTACGGATTGACTAATTACTTCATTAATCCTTTTACTTTCCTTTTTACTTCTTTTATCATCATTTTGCTTGATTACTGATTTGCCCTCGGTGCATGGATGCATATGATGCATGTATTCCGGTTTAACAACTATTTACCGAGTGGTTATACGAGAGGCATCATTTAGGCACCTTCCACTTGATTGGTAAGACCCCCAAATAAATACCCCAAGCCTAGGAAATCCGGACCAAAATAGACAATACTGTCAACATTTCGACCGGTTATTCCATCATCAGAATTTATTTATTCTTAGTCAAATGAACAGAATATCAGCAGCATTTAAGAAATTTAAACATGAATGCACGTGTAACCCAATTTATTGATTACTTCCTCAAATTACTAAAAACTAAATTTATTACATATTTAATTCAAAGATTTAGTTATAGGCCTACCTACAAGCCCCAAACTCAAAAACCCCAAAAGGATAATAAGGCCCAAAATAGCATACCAAGCCCATCAAGAAGAATTAAGACAAAACAAGATAAATGAATAAGCCCAAACTAAGAAAAGCAACTTTTATTACAAAGTTTAAAACTTATCATACTAAAGACCCAATCTTAAAACTTGAATAAACCCTATTTTATTTACCATATGAATTTAGCATTTTGGTTAATATATATCCTAGAGTCCACCAAATAACTCAACCCACCCTTAATCAATTTTTAAACAAAATTACTTGACATGCTAATTCCCAAATAAGATTATTATTTTTATTTATTAATTCCCTGCAAATCCACTCAACTTACACACATATATTTATTATTATTTTTATTTATTTTCATTTATTATTTATTATAATTTTTTCTAATTACCTAAATTAAATAATGTTAATATCATCAAATTAAATTAACAAGGACCTAACTAGAAAGAATAAAAGCCTAAAGGACCAAATCGGAATAATACAGAAACTTTATTGTTAACGGAACAATCTTTGTGTATTTAAAAGAGCAAATTAGTAAACTTTTGGACCTAATTGAACTAAAACAGGACCTTTCTAAAAAAAAGAACTAAAACCAAGCCCTTAATCGACCTGAACACGAAGTTTTCAGGGATCTAATTGAATAACTAACTAAAGTGGGACCTAAAATAGCCTATTAAAACCCTATCTACGTCATACATATATATACTATTTTGAAATAGAAAAAACAAAATAAAACAAAACCCTAATTTTTTACCTTCCGCCGCTTTCCTTCACCGGAAATCGCTCCGCTGTGCCGGTCGCTGTGTGCCGCCGCGTCGGAGTATTCTCCGGTCGCCGATGGCCTCCAAGCTTTCACCAAAATACTCCCCTTTGCTTCCCGGTTCTAACGCCGAGGTTGATTTCCCCTAAATCTCAACGGAATTTCCTAGATCTAGGTTTTACCGAAACCCTTTCAAACCTCTCAAACGGGAAAATCAAACGGCCGGCGGTTCTCCTCTCTCGGTAAGTCACTATCTCTCTCTTACTCTCTCTTTTCACCGAAACCGGCTTTTTAACTAACCCTAAACTCGAACTAATCCATACTTTTTGTTGGTTTTTGGGTGTTCTCGATGGGGAAGGTTTGAATCTGCAAAGGAAGGGTGGTGAAGAACTAGACAGAAAAGGGGAGTCTGTAAAGGTAGAAAAAGCCAAACTTTTTCTTTTTTTGTGTTTCTATTGCTGTTGACCTTATGAGCAAACTATGGTTTTTGGTATATTTTCAATCTGTGGAAGATGGGAGGAGAGAAAAAAAATGGCTAGAGTTTTCTAGGAATCTGTGTCCCCTGGTTTAAGGAATAGTGGGTATATATATGCTAGAATTTCACAATAGATGGGTGTTTTTAGGGCTTGACTGGCGTTTTGCATGCTTCCTGTTGGTTGAAAATGGGGTGATGTGGCTTTTATAAAGGGATTCTCTTGTGTGTGCCTTAGTCTAGTATTTACTGCTTCTCGTCTGTGCGCTTGAAAGACTTTGACCTACTTGGCACATTATATCAGATGGATGTGACTTACTTCTCTTTTGTTGATGACTCATATACCTTCATGTACTTGATATGTTGTGGCTGATGATGCCACATGTCCTTTGAATTTGCTTAGTATCCCAATCTGATGGTTGTAGGTGCATTTAAGTCCATGTCTTCTGCTTGCACCCGTATTTAATGATTCTGGAAGATTCTGGTAATGACACTATGGCAGTTGATCTCGGTTTTGTGTGTTGTCCTTTGTGCTGAAGTGGCTAAAACTAACTGGCTTATGATTCTGTCTTAGTGACCTGGCCTTCTATCTCCCTCTGATTCGCTTACTACTTGTGCCTGCCTTGTGTGTGCATGTGGTTATAGTGTGTGTGAGTGTGCTGGCCTCACTTGCACACACTCCTTTAGTGTCATTTTTCTGCTGCTGCGCACCTTTATTACTTTTGGTACTTCCTTGCCTAGATGTCCTTTTAATTTGAATACTTTTTAGTCCTATACTTGATCCACCGGTGTACATCTCAGGTGTAGCCTCTCGTCCTCTTTTCCATTGCACTGAATAATTTTTAGAGACAAATTACTGCCTGCTTATAAACTTGGTCTCCAAGTTTTTATTAAACTTACTAATCCTCTTGTTTTCTTGTGTTTTACTGCTGCCAATCCTGCTCTTTTGCCTCCTCTGTTGGACAAGGTCACTGCTGAGGTGGCGAGGGGGACCATCCAAGCTTGGTCCCCCATGTCCAAAAAAAGGTAAGTGTCATACTGCCTTAGTGTTAATTGAGTGCTGCTTTAAATCTGATTGGCACTAACTAGTGCTTTAAAATTTGCTTTGCAGGAACCTTGTGGAGATATTTCGAGCTTGGTGAAGGGCAAATTAGGGAAAGAAGAAAAATGAGCTACATGATTTATTTCTAATGCAAACCGTATTATTATACTTATGTAATTGTTGTATTACTATTGCTATATTTTTTGTATTATTATTTTTGTACTTTTATTTAAATCAAGACTTGCCATTAACTTGCATTTTATCTTTTGAATCAGAATAAACTTAAGGGAAATTGTGAAGTCCAAGGCCCAAATGGGTTCTATCAAAACAAATAAAAGAACAAGGCCCATCTAAGAAATACAAGGGTGATCCAAAGTAACAAAAACTCATATAAAAATCAAAGCCCAATATAAAAACAATCCATCATGAAATGAATAAAATTACTAATGATCTTTAAAGCTACACCCTTTTGATTTACTTTGGCCATTTTAAATGCAACCAAATAAGGAAACGTAATAAGCCGGCCAAATTAGTCCTAATATCCTACCAATTGTCAGAGCACCCACAATGTACTGG
>AWWV01006977.1:0-37639 GCA_001974805.1 Corchorus capsularis
ATTGCCGAAGTGAATTGAGTTGATTTGCAAATCTTTGAGGAAACGGTGGTGGACCATAAATGGTCTCCATCTTCTTCATCCCTTCGAATCTTGATTTAGGTCGAGAAGCTTTTGGTGATGAAGTAGGCTGACCCTCCTTGCTTTCGGCTGGAATTTCCTCATCTATTGGCAGATTGTCATTGATTACAGCAATTGATGGTGGCACATCAGGGAAAATAGGTGCTGAGGGTGGTGTTGAAGGTGAGATTGGCGCAACAGATAACTCCATCTTTTGTGCATACCACTGTTGAGTTTCTTCGATTGTAGTGATTCCATATCCTTGTGTGTCTTCTCTCATATATCTTTGCGGCACATATGAAGGAATTTGGGCAGAAGCTTGTGATTGAATATTCATGAAGTCGGCAAACATCTTTGCTAGTGAGGTTATGGTGTGATTAGTTTGATCCACAAATTCCTTCAATTCCTTGCGGATTTCTGATATCTTTGATTCCTTTGTTGTGTCGACTTCATTAGTTGTGCTGAATTGGTGAATGTTCTCAGTCATGGTGTTGAGCAGCTTCCTTGCTTCTTTAGGGGTTTTGAGTGTAAAACTCCCTCCATTTACTGAATCGATGTACATCCGATCTTTATAAAGGAGACCATCATAAAAATTCTGAATCAAAACTGCTTCACTCAGGTTGTGGTAGGGACAGTTCGCACAGATCTCGTTGTATCTCTCCCAGTATTGATGCCACTTCTCGTCATCTAGTTGTTGACAAGCAGTGATTCTCTTTCTGACATCAGCACGTTTCGCTTCAGGAAAGTACTTGTTCAAAAATACTGTCTCCATCTCCTTCCAAGAATTTATGGATTTTGATGGCAGACTTATGAACCAGTTTCTCGCTTTTCCTTTTAATGTCAAAGGAAAAACTCGAAGTCTTACTTCCTCTTGAGGCATCCTAGTGATTGCAGCATAGTTGATAAAGAAACTATTTAGATGTTCATGAGGGTTCTCATGAAATTCTCCTTGAAAAGTAGGCATCTTATGGATTACTGCTGATGGCAATTTGCAAGTCATATCCAAAGTAGAATAATCAATGCATAGCGGCGGCATCTCACTGTTGAAGTTCAGCTCCCGTAACGTTTGTGGTTGTGCCATTGGATCTATTCTGCAAAACAAAGATGATCAAGTGCAAATCTAATAGAAAAATAAAAAATAAAAATAAAGAAAAAGAAATTGAAACACAATCTCCCCGGCAACGGCGCCAAAATTTATGATCGGTCGTCAGCAATCATAAAAATAATCCCAACAATTACTAACTAAAAATAGCTAGGGCAAGTAGGGGTCGATCCCACAAAGAGATAGGTTATTATTCTTTTTCTTAAAAACAAAATAAAATAAAGAGAATTTTGGAAGTAGAGTAGAATTAAATCAAACAAACAAGTAAAATTAACGAAGAAATCAAACAAGAAAATTAAAGAAAATTATTAATAAGAAAGCAGTGAATAAACTGAGAAAACAATTAAAGAGAAATCCTCCAACATAGAATTAATCTCCCTCTTGACATAAATAACATGGATCATCGATATCTAAAAATTATGAAAACCTTGGATAGCTTGTTTGGAATTAAATCCTAAATTACCTAAATTAGATAAAATTACCTTGGTCCAGCTTAAATTATCCCTTTTATTCTTAACAACTAATTACCTTGGTCCAGTTTCATAATTGACAAGAACAAATCATTAAGATCTAGTAATTTATAAACAAAGCACAACAAACAATAAAATTATCCGTTGATTCTTATCTCTCTTGGAAGGAATTGGTCCTTCTCTTCCAATTGCTACTAATAATTAGATCCGAATTGGTCCTTCAAGATCTAATCTAGCTAATGCAACTCAATTTATCAAGACAGGTTCGGATCCAATCCATCAAAACAAGTTAACATAGGATTAAAACAGAGATTTAAGAAATATCCTAAACAATTCTCATATATAAGAACAAAATCTCACCATGATATAAGTCAAGAGATCAATTAAATTCTACATTGGAGAAAAGAAAAGGATTACTCACTCATTAATTGAGTGAGCATCTACAAATAAGAAGAAGAAAACTTATCTATGGAAGAAGAAGAAGACGGGGCGGCGGCTCCAAGAGTTTCTCCTCCAAATCTTCAAGCAAATCTACAATATATTTTTCTAAAGAGAGAATACATAAAAACCTAGACCTAAGGTGGCTATTTATAGGAGAAAAATAACCTAAAGACTCCTATTAGACTTAGGATAGGACTCTAGGACGTTCTAGGGGTTGACTTTGTCTCCAAGTTGGCTTAAAAGTCTTCATAAGGTTAAAATCCAAGTAAAAGTAGGATCCTGAAATTTCCAGAAATCGCACAGCAACTTCGGCATTAGTTTTGGGCATGAAAACGGCAGAACTGGGCTTTAGACTTCAAAGTAAAGTTGTAGATCTCAGAGTTAGCTTTCCAACGGCTACTCACGGGCCTAAAACGGACGTCTGAGCAGAAAGTTATGGCCTTTTTACTGAGACTGCGCTGAATCCGGGATTAAATCGCAAAGCTGCGGGAAATTACGGGATTTGGATATTCTTTTGAATATTAAGCCCACAAATTGGGATTTTAACTCCAATTATAGGTTTATATGGGCTGAGTATAATCCCATATAAAATATCCAAAAATCCTTAACTTCCGGGCTTCATCTGGGCTTGTCTTCAATCCTTTGCAAATTAAGCTCCAATCTTCAATTCTTGCTTCTTGAAATAATTCTTCAATGGTCTTCAAGTCTTCAAATTATCTTCAAGAAATCTTCAAAACACAAACTTCGAATCTTCAAATCTATACTCAAAATTACTTTACTCTCATCTGTGTAAAAAGTCATCAAAATAGCTCCGAAAGTAGTGAAAATTAACAAATTTCCAATTTCACATCTCTTAAAGACTCAAAACACAAATATCATCAAAATAAGGCAAATTAGAGCATAAATAGACCCAAAAAGATAGTAAAATAACCATAAAAATAGGGTTGTTTTGGCTCGATCAAATAACATGAGATTAAAATCAAAGAATCAGATTTGAATGTATCATGCATATAATTGAGTTAAGAACATACATCTCCGCATAAAACAATGAATAGAAATCTACATTAGGAAAGGATAGAAAGTATTAGGGGACTACTCACTCATGGAGATGAGTGAAATCACTATAGTTTTACAAGAGGGGGGTGGTAGAGACAATGTTTTGCTAAAAAAACAAAACGCACACAATGTTGTTGAATGAGCAAAAGTGGGACGGCTAGGGTTGGTGTATAACAAGGGTATTTATAGCGAAAATTAGAGCTAGGGTTTACTAAGAGGTTCGAATGACTTAAAAGTCCTTTGAGGGTGGCCGACCTTCTTCAACAAGTAGAGGCAGTTTCAGCCACTTCAAGCCCTTTTGGAAGCAGATCTATATCAGAGTCATCATAACAGAAATCCACTCCTAAAGCCATCATTCCTCAAGCAGCTTTAAGGAAGAAGCAGTAGAATAGGGTGCATTAGTCGCATCAATCATTTCATCTCTGCATTCTGAACATTTCATGCATTTCATATGCATTTTAAACTCTGTTTTTATTTATTTTGGGTTGTATTTTCACACCTTCTGAGTCCCTTGAATATTTTGGATATTTGCTTTAAGGCATGTGGTTGTCTCTTATCTATTTTATATGCTTTATTTCTATATCTTTCTTGTGTATATATTTCTGGATTTACTTACAGTTTTGTGCAGGAACTTATACCATTTTGCTTATGACAAAAAGGGGGAGAAGAATTGAATTGAATTGAATTCAGCTTATTGAAAATCAATTTGAATATTTATATTGTATTTATTGTGGAATTTAATGTTTCTAGCTAGTGTGTTCAGCATTTAAAATACCAAAATGCTTGAAGGAAACTTTGGCATGCATAGATGGGGTCGATGGGGATGAAGAATTGACTAACTCAGGGGGAATTTAAAGTCTTCAATGGTATATCCATTGAGAAACCCCTCTTTATTCGGCTTAACTTAATTGCATACATATTAATGCCGTTAATGGGATTTTCTGGAGATCTCTAGCTCTTATCTTATGTTTTTAGTATTTTCTAACTTTATTCTGGACTTGATATATAATGCTCCAATATATTGCTCTAATTAGTTCTGAAATTAGATGGCATGATCTTATGGGGAGTTTATTTTGTTATCTTATTTCCTATGCTTTGTTAGTTATATATCTCAATTCAGGGTTAGTTTTGTCATCATCAAAAAGGGGGGAGATTGTTGAACCTTGTTGTTTTTTATGATAACAAAATAAACCCAAGTATGTTAGCTAATGTGTCTACTTAGTGTGCAGTGAAGTCTTTAACAGAGAAAGGTTGAGCAATGTAGACTCTTAAAAAGAAAGCTTCATCAGTGACACTGATTTAGAAGAATGAAATGAAGCCTTAGGCGTATGAAGAACGCAAAGTTTCTGAAGGAGATCATTTGGAGCCAAAGGTAGCAATTTCAAAAGGCAAAAATCATAATTGAAGAAGCATGATCAAATCAGAGTGCAAGAAGAATGTTCAAGTCAAGACAAAATTTTGAAGTTGGAAGAAAACTGGAAGTCATTGGTGGGATTAATAATTTGGAGATTAAAGCGACTAGCAGCTAGAAGACAAACCGTACGAACAAGCTAAAGCGTTTGTACCTACACGCTAAAGCTGTCAACGGCCAAGCACGACTAAAGGACAAAATAATGGGCAAATGCTTGAATTTGAACCTGATAACGGCTAGTTTGCTTGAGAGACTATAAGAACTCAAGTCTAACCGTTAAGTTTAAGTTTGAGAGCATTTTTTAGGATCTAAACAGTTTCTCTTTCCAGAATTTCAAAATCCCAATAGTCTAAGCTTTGCTTTCACTCTAATCTTTCTTAGTTGCTTGAATCTTTGTATTTGTGCTTAAAGATTACATCTTTAGTATGTATTAGGATCGTTTCTACACTCTTAAACTTTGTTTTTATGATTAGTTAAGTGTGGGTTGTGTACTTGTGTTTAAAGCTTCGGGTTTGAAGCTTTGTGGTTGTAAAAAGGTGTTATGAAGACTTGGTTAACTTCACTGATAGTGGATTCTGAAACCCTTGGTGTGTGGTATCCAAGGTAGAGGACGTAGGCGTGAAAGGCCGAACCTCTATAAATTGAAGCGTCTCCAATCTTCCATCCTTTCTTCAATCATTCCAGTTTTATCTCTCCTCACTCTCTTTACTTTCCACTATTAAGCTGTAAACGTCTTTGTTTACTTCCTTTATATTTTCACTTGCTTCATTTGCAGTTTGTGCCTTTTTCTTTTATTAGTGTCATTAATTGCCTGTTCTGAATTAGTGTCTTTAACACATTTCATTAAGTGCTATTCACCCCCCTAAAATTTTCATTAAGTGCTATTCACCCCCCTCTAGCACATCAAGTGGACCCACACTAGTTATACAATTTTACGTAGCAAAGATTTTTTCTCAAGCGTGACATTGTGCAAGGCAAATGTCAATACCATATATGGTGTTGCTAACATTATAGATGGCTATGGAAATACCACAATTATTTTTGCTGAATGGCATTGTTTTGCATCTTCAAGATGCACTGTTAAGTGGTAGATCAAGAAGAAATCTACTTAGCTGTAAAGATGTATGACATAATGGGTACCATCTTGAAACAGCTACTGAACTAAATAAAAAATATCTCTGCATTAGATCTTTTAAGATGGGCCAGGAGACCATCCATGAGAGGTTGGAAGCTTCTAATACGAGATTGTACTTACTCGGTATACAAGCTATGGAATCGTACGCAACAATACCGTGGAAATTAGTGAACCCTGATGTGTTCGGACTTTGATATCAGACCAAAATATGCTCTATTTTTATGGTCATTTTCCTATGCTTTTTGGTAATTTTATTTGTGATTATGCTCTTTTATGCAAGTATTTGTGATTTTAGGTATTGAAGAGAAGAAAAGTGGAAACTTTTGTTTTTCACTATTTTGGAGCTATTTGATGACTTTTTACATAAATATGGACTTATAATTTTTTAGTGAAGATTTGGAGATTCGAAGTTCGTGATTGAAGACCTATTGGAGTCAATTTGAAGCCATGAAGATCATTGAAGGAAGATTCCAAGGTGAAAGATCTAAGATCGAGCTTAATCGAGAAGGAAAGAAGACATGTCATGAAGGAAGTCTGTTGACATGGGTCCCAGAGGGCGCCACCGCCATGGCAGAGCCTAGATCTACAAAATAACAATATTTTTCATAAAGATTCTCATACCTGGAGTCAGATCAATCCTTTTGCCTCTGCCACGAACGAAATCCGCCATGATTTGCTTCAAGATTGTTTTGAAAATTTGAGGTTTTAGTTTGAAGGTTTTAGAGGATTTGAAGTTAGAAAGTTTGAAGAAAATGAAGTAAAGGGTAAAAGTGTCAAAAGGGGGGCGGTAACTAATAAAAAGGGGACGGTATTTAGCAAACCCAGTAAAAAATTCCTCCTTTCTCTCCACGGGTGGGTTCTTATTGTTTCTTCGTTATTTTATAACATAAATATAAATAGGTGGAATTATCTTTGGGTGTAATGATGGGTTAAAATTACCCTACAAGTGTAATGAAGTAACATTTTGTTAAATTCAGTGTATTGTTTAACATATTTCCCAATTGGTGTAATCATCTTTATATGTTTTACCTATTTTGTCCGAAGATTTTAAAAAATTGGAAAATCAACAATTAAAAAAAATGAAACAGAGAAATTAAACTCTCATATAAATTCCCTTTTTTTTTGTTATAGTGTACAATCCGATTTATATAGCAGCATGTATGAATATATAAATCTTTTTCTTTCTTTTTTTTGTAAACAAAATATAGAAGTTCTTCCCATCTAGGAAAAAAAATTAACTTCGTATAAAATTATTTTTATAAATGAATTCATGTAAAACAATTATTATATACTAATTAAAAAAAAGAATATCACCATTTACCAGAAATATATATAATATCTTTTTTTTTAAAAAGGGGGAATTATCATTAGATGTAATGATAGGTTAAAATTACCCCCAAAGTGTAATGAATTATTATTTGTCTAGGTCTAGTGTAATATTAAACATATTTCCTTCTAGGTGTAATGAGTTTTATGTGTTTTACCTATTTGACTCTTTAAAAACTTTAAATAAAAAAAAGACAAATCAATAATTTTGAAAAAAAAAAACCAATCCTCCTTCCCACATCCCCACTAATTAGTAATTACATTCATCTTCACTTTCATTTCTCTCGGAAAAGGAAATTATTTGGCATAAAATTGGCTGCCTTTCTTTTCAAATTAGGTGCCACACAATTTTTTTTTTTTTTTTTTTTATAACAAAAAGAAACAGTATGAATGGGACTTTGAAATGGTTTCCACTTTCGGCTTCGAAAATGGTAGCAACAGCTTTGCAAATATAAAAGAAGTAATAGGTAAGGAGACAACGGTTTCTAGTAATACCACTGTTGGGGTGGGTGTCGGCGGAGATAATTTGCATGTTCTAGGGACTACGGTGATGCACAAAATTAGTTACTTTTTTTTTCCTTCTTATCTTGCTGCTGTTAGATTTATTTACATGATAATAATAATTCTTTTTTTCCTTTAATTCATTCTTTTAAATTTACGAATTTTTCTATATTTCCAAAGTAATTTTTATAATTGAGATTGAATGATTGAATTTAATACTCCCTCTGTTCCTTTTTAATTGTCCCTTTCTATTAAAATGACATATTTGTCCTGCTTTGAAACCACAAAACTCATTAAATATGATAGTTGGCAAGACTAAACTATACCAATTAAATGTAGGGTAATTTGGTAAAGTAAAGTAAATTTTGTATAAAATTTAGCAAAATAACTATTTTTCTTAAACAAATAAATTAGTTAAAAGGGACAATTAAAAAGGAATAGAGGTCCTTAAAAAAAAGAACAGAGGGAGTAGTAATCTTTACGCAAGTAGATATAGAATTTTGGTTCTAATTTTTCTTAAATTTAAAAAAGGATAAAATAGGTAAAACACATAAAACTCATTACACCTAGAGGGAAATATGTTTAGCATTACACTAAATCTAGACAAATAATAGTTCATTATACTTTGGGGGTAATTTTAACTTACCATTATACTCAATCATAATTCCCCCTTAAAAAAAAAGGATATAAGGTGAATAATAAATGAAAATGAAAAATATTTACAACGGGTAAAACATATGAAACTCATTACACCAATTGGGAAATATATTAAACAATACACTAATCTTAAGAAAATGTTATTTCATTACACTTATGAGGTAATTTTAACCCATCATTACAACCAAATGATAATTCAACCATATAAATATATAATAAATAAAAATATAATAATGCTAGTAAATAGTAATAATAATAAAATAAAATAGTAATAAAAAGATTAAAGTAAATTGACTTGAATGATGAAATTAATATTAATTTATTATTTGCAAATTGCTGCAAGCCTGCAACAGAAATTATGGAGGCAAACAGTGATGCTGACCCATCCGCTGCAGCAAGAGACATCCAAACTCAAACCTCAAAATCTCTTCCCTTTCACAGGTCAGCAATATGGAGCGCCAACCATTGAAGATAAGCAAAGCCAAACCCACAAATCAACATGACACGTGTCATCCATACAAATTTTCCTTCCTAATTTTCTCCGAGAATTTTTTAATTTTCTAAAATTTACACCCTGTTTTTTTAGACTCTGGGTCTCCAAGCTTTGTAGGTGTTGGTGAGATTTTAACAGAAAAAAGAAAACCAAAATAAAGCTCTCACCACCTAACCGTTAAAATCCCTCCTTAGAAAAGAGACTTTTTTGAGTTCAGATAGAAAAGAGAGGGAAAAGAAAGCTAAAACAATGTCAACTGCTTCTTCATTGTGTTCATCAACTCAGGTTAATGGCTTTGGAGGGGGACTTAGGCTTCCAAGAACCCATCTTGCTCAACCCAAGACACTTCCTTTTTCAAGGTACTAAAGTTTCTTTTTGGGATTATTTTTGTGGGTTGTTAATCTTTTTGGTTGATTCTTATTAGATTTTTGTGTATTCATTAGAGCTTTATTATGTTGAAGAGGCAAATTTATAGGTGTTGGCATTAAAACCCAGTTCAGAAATGTTGAGATTTTCTTGTAAAAAGCCTTAAATTATTTCAACTTTCATACAAATGAAGGTGATTTCTGATGAAACCGAAGGCTTTGTACAATTTAAGTATTTATTCACAATATCAGGGATGGAGGAGGAGGGGGAATTCACTTTTTGGCTTTGAATTGTGTTCTTCTGTTATATAATTATTATATTCTAATCTTTTTGCATTTATTGTATTGAATATTGTTAGATCATTGATATGTGAGGTATTACAAATAATTAGTTATTACTGATTATAAACTTGAAGGTGCATATATATGTATGTTTGAAAGAAAGCAAAAAGAAATGAGAATGGAGGGATATTACTGAAGGTAAGCATTTCAGAATGAAATATCAGTGCAAAAAGACCATAAAGAAATGAAGTTAAGGGAAGGAGAAAATGCTAAACTTGGTGACAATATCAACTAAACCTAAAAAAATCAGTATAGTTATATAAATTAAAAAGGCTAAGGACAAAACTTAAGCATCAAGGGGGCCAAGCACTAATGATCCCAAAAACTTAAGACATCATAGAGAGCAAGCTTTATGACTCTAGTAGAAAGACAGGGGTCCTTTGCCCCTTTACCTGCCCACCTCTCCCCTCTTTCCCTCCATGAAGAATGTTGATAGCTGAACTGGAATGAGCTATGATATAAAAAATGGTTTAGGGGTTTTGTTTACTCTGAACTTGTTAATTAATTGATGTTGAGCATATGCAATTTCAGTAAAGTGTAATCTTATGGTTGATATTTTTGGGGGAAAACAATTGTGGATGCATGACTGCTGGTGACTACTTACATTCAAATTTGTACCTCTACATGGGAGTAGGAATTGCTGTTTGGGCTCAGGTCTTCCATATCTACTATTTAGTATTACATTGCATTCATGATTTAGATTGAAAGGTTGACCCACATGTTTAATATCTAGGCCTCTTTCTTATGGACAAAAAAAATATAGGCCTCTTTCTTTAGTCTGTTCCACAATGTTAACAATCTTTCCCTTAGTTATTCTAGATAGATAACCAATTTAGGTGTCACATTTACATGATATAATAAGAAAATACTATTAAAATTCTTACCAGATTTTACAAAAATGTAATTAGGTCTTTTCTTTTTCCTTGCAGTTCAGAAATTGTTGACATTATGAGATGAAAGATAGTTAGTAATCTGCTTCCCTGATAATTAGTGATTTAGGGTGGAAGGTGCCTCAGTTATATTTTTAACGCCATCAATCGATCTTGTTTTAGGATTTCTAAAGTAGCAATAAGGTATGGAGGACCTTAAATTGCTTCTAGTAGAAAAAATGTCAATTAGTTGATGAATTTCAGTGGAGTTCTGGGTTCCAGGGTAAGTCACCGGCATGGAGCCCCTTAGAGTATTTCCTGTGTTTGTCTTCCTGGTACAATATGGGGCTATAAATTACTTGAGAAGATAAGAATAAATCAAAATTTTCTATTAAATTTGTATTTATGTTATTCCAGGTCTCATACAATCTATTTTAATATGCTTCTGTTATCTTTCATTTTTTCAAACTGCTAGGAGGAGAATTGCTACAGTAGTGAAGGCAACTGCTCGAGTTGATAAATTCTCAAAAAGTGATATCATTGTTTCTCCATCTATTCTCTCTGCTAATTTTGCAAAGTTGGGGGAGCAGGTTCTCTATTGCTCTTTTTTTCTTTTACTAAGGAATGAATTACTTTCTCGTTTTCCTGTAAATAGTAACTTGCAGTATGCAATATGTTTCTGGAACATACACAACGAACTATAATTTGCATTATCAGTAAATGATATTCCATGTAAGGTTGGTATTTGACTTTTGGCAATGTCGTATGAGAACCTGTTAGCTTTGTCATTAACTTGTTTCATCTATACATGCTATTTTAACTAAATTTGGAGCTTGAAGTTTGACTTTTCAAGATTTCTAGGTGAAAGCAGTGGAATTGGCAGGCTGTGATTGGATCCATGTTGATGTAATGGATGGCCGTTTTGTTCCAAACATTACAATTGGACCTCTTGTGGTTGATGCCTTACGACCTGTGACAGATCTTCCACTGGATGTCCATTTGGTATGCTTCTTTTTGCACACCTTAACAATTAACAGACCAATATTCGTTACAGAAAAAATTTGCTAACCCATGATAGATGCACTGCAGATGATTGTGGAACCAGAGCAGCGAGTTCCAGATTTTATCAAGGCTGGAGCAGACATAGTCAGTGTGCATTGTGAGCAATCTTCAACTATCCATTTGCATCGTACAGTTAATCAAGTAATTTTTCTTTCTCTGACCCTTTCTACTATATTTTCCATGATCATGGACTTGGGTGCTATCATTTAGTTGGTTTCTGACAGCTGCTTATCAAATGAACTTTGATTAACCCATGTTTACTTTTTATAAAAGATGTAAATGGAGTTTAGAAAATAGTCTCAAACTAAAGTGAAGACTAGACTTGAATACATCTAATAGCAGTTATGTAAACCAGAAGAGTGCCTTGTTTGGAACTTGTCATCTGCTTTGATATTAGGATATTTGCTAGACAGATGCCTGTTTTGGGTTGAAACTTGGCAATGAAGAAACTTACATTATGAATTTTTTACCCTTTATCTGGACTGCAACATGATCTTATGGGAAGCAAATGCTGGGAACTCTTAGCGTCCTGTGTAATCCTACAGACTTCATCAAATCATATGCATCATTGCTTCTTAAAAGGTCCTGTGTACCCACTCCGAAGTTGTCTGTCAAGGCTGTAGTTTTTATGATCATCAGGGTGTTGCTGCTAATAGTGGAAGTAATTTTATTCTTAGCCATCCTATGCTTAATAATATCTTATTTATTAGCTTCCTTTTTATGTTGCCCGCTTCGTCCTTGATTGAACTGCCCACCTGTATAAAGTCTTCTATGTGGAGATTCCTTCACTGCACAATTGCTGTTTGTTTTCTCCTAATTTTCTTAAAACTTTCCTATTGTATATAGATAAAAAGTCTGGGCGCTAAAGCTGGAGTTGTCCTGAACCCCGCTACCCCACTTAGTACAATAGAATATGTACTTGATGGTGAGTTTTTTTTTTTTTTTTTTCCTTTTCTTTTTTTCTGGAAAGGATGATTCCCACAGCTTATTGCCTACAGAGCCAAGCAGTGGATCTATACTAGGCCTTGCCTATTTATAAGTCGGATTAAATGATATTTTACAAAGTAAAAGCCCTTGAGGGATAGTTAAAAGAATATTGTAAGAGTAGCTAAATTCAACCTACTCATGCCTCTTTTTCTTACAAAACTAAACAACCTACAACTATGCAAAGAAGGATAAGAGATTAAGAGGCCCTTCACTTATCATTCTAACCCATCCAGTACAGATATTTGGAGCCATTTGGCTGCATAGAAGGAAATTGACATGATAATTTCTGTTTTGCATACAACAGTGGTTGATCTAGTCTTGATTATGTCGGTAAACCCTGGCTTTGGTGGGCAGAGCTTTATTGAGAGCCAAGTGAAGAAAATCTCTGACTTGAGAAGACTGTGTGCAGAGAAGGTATAAAGTAGCATCTGCCTCCACCTTTC
Organism: Corchorus capsularis; assembly: GCA_001974805.1. NCBI lineage: Eukaryota > Viridiplantae > Streptophyta > Magnoliopsida > Malvales > Malvaceae > Corchorus > Corchorus capsularis. The sequence continues at coordinate 12,718 of AWWV01006977.1, forward strand.
TTCTTTGTATTATGCTAGAGAAATGATAACATTTTCCTTTTATATTTCCCATGCAGGGAGTAAATCCATGGATTGAAGTGGATGGTGGAGTCGGTCCTAAAAATGCATATAAGGTGCTCCATTAGAATAATGTGGTTTCTCTTTCAGACAGCATGTATCTATACACTCTATATTTAACCTGTGACCCAGAATTCCTTGAGTTATCAGTTTTTGAAAGATAGGCAACAGTGGCTTAACTATAGACAGTTTGACGTAAAGTGGTGCTTTAGCTGTGATCAAAGCTCTTTTATGTTAAACCTAATAAATCCTGCCTGGATCAATTGAAATGCATGCTTTTGTTAAAGGCAGGTTGCGTGGAAAGTAAACAAGAAAGGAAAGAAAGTTGAAATGATAAATGGCTGGTCCTGCTTTTTTCTTGTCATATATCTATTAAAGACGGAAGTTACGTTAACCATATCTTTGATGATATTTTTAACTATGAAATAAATGGGTGGTTTCTGTTGAATCTCTTTCTCTATCTCTCTACTTCTTACCCATTTTGGAATGGGGTGAACTATTTCTTAACTTGTAATTGTTGTATGTGAAATGAAAATTTTATCTTGGTTGCAGGTTATTGAGGCTGGAGCTAACGCTTTAGTTGCTGGTTCAGCTGTGTTTGGGGCCAAAGATTATGCTGAAGGTATGGAAAGGGACTCTTTATTAATTTTCGTGTATATAAGTGAATGTAGTTTAATGGATGTTTTGGCTTAAAAAAATGTTGTACAGCTATCAGAGGAATCAAAACCAGCAAAAGGCCAGAAGCAGTGGCTGTGTGATCTATGACCGCCAAAGATCCCCTTGGCTCCCATGTGTGATATCTGTATTTACATTCCCATGTATGTTACCCTCTAACTTCATATAATTTTGTTCAAATTGTATTTTGGTGTATAAATATTGAAGCTATTATAAAAGGAAGAAAAAATTTTATAAAAGAAAGGAAAGAAGATAAAACTGGTCCTATATAGAAGCCCCTTTTTAAGATTCATCTCAATAAGCTTATGGTTGTATCTGCTTGTTGGGTTGCTCAACTCATGCTATGGCGCGGAACAAAAGTGAAGGTGCATTAAGAAATATAAAAGCATGCCTACAGAAAATATTTGGTTTCTTTTGATAAATGTTGTTTAATTTAATGATTCATATGTATCTCCGGCATTCTGTGATGAACTCTAATTCCGTTCATTTCAGTTTTAAATAAGGTAAATTTTTTGTCTGTATTTTTGACATAAGTTGCAACAGTGAATGTCATACGTCCAACTGTTCTACATCTCTTCAAAGCTGTATGTTTTGGGGCGCTCGGCCTCGGCATAAAGAAATAGAGGATAAACATGCCTTCTTTTCTGGGCATTAAAATCTGATTCTTATTTCTAGGTTTCTAGCTGGTTGCCTTAAATCAGCACCAAGATTTCAGCCTGATTGGACCTGCAAAAATGCTAAAATTGAACTTGATGCAGCACCCAATTTCCCCCAACACTATTATTTCCGTAGCAAGAAGCAGCAGAGCCCTTTCATGTTGTTAATTCTATTATTTATACGAATAATTTCCTCAAAAGGACTGTGTTTGGGGAGAGTTCAATTAAGGATTTTCATATTTAGGACTAAAAGCTCCAACAATGAATAAAATAGACTTTATATATTACATTATATATTACCTTTACAATATAAAGCTCGCAGACTATAGTCTTGGCCCTGTATACATATTTGGTAAGGACATAAGTGAGACTCAGATTTACAATCGCTAATTTTACAACACAAACTGGTACACAGACTCAATTGCCCTTTATATACACTCTCACTGGAGCCTAGCTTACCTACACATCTTGTCTACATACAGGGCATGAACCCTGCCTTCTAAGCCACTTATCAACACATGCCCGGTGAAAACTGTGCTGGCACTTTGGCAAGCTCCTTGCAGTTTCTCCTACTTTAACATCCTGCCAAAAAATAGGTTGTTATTGTGTTAATAGTATACTATTGCTGATATTCATACTTCCATAAAGATGGCATTGGGATCATTACTAGCACGATCAAAGTGGTAAATGAATAGAATGCACACACAAAGTAGGACCTGCAAACATATTGTACAGAAGATGCTCTGAGTTGCCCTGATTAACATCCTGCCAAAAAATAGGTTGTTATTGTGTTAATAGTATACTATTGCTGATATTCATACTTCCATAAAGATGGCATTGGGATCATTACTAGCACGATCAAAGTGGTAAATGAATAGAATGCACACACAAAGTAGGACCTGCAAACATATTATACAGAAGATGCTCTGAGTTGCCCTGATTTCATCTAATATCACATGACATGGTAGTTTTTTCAGTGAGTCTCCTGACAACCCCCTTGATAAAACTTCGCCATAGATATCATGGATCTCATCGTAGCTTATATCAGCAATGCTCATCTGTGTCACAGAAAGATAGAGAGTTAAAAATTAAAAGTTTAAAGTAAACACTATCAAGCTTCTCATGTTTGCTACACAGTTCAATGCAAATCTAAGAATTTTAAAAAAAGAGACATCAAGAACAAAATCCATCCTGCAGTTAATTGCCTTCATGAAGCAGAGTAGAGTAAGTTCTATTTTCGCCTAATGCATATTCCTTCAAGTTAAAGATTAGAAAACCATCTACCAAGCTGTATAATCAGGTTATGTCATTTTTGTAGTAAGTATCAGGTCTAACTATCTCTAAGAACTCAGACGGTTCATGAATTACTAATTTAAAGGATATAATAACTGCATGCATGGTGCTAATTGTTGAAATTTTAAACAAGCAAAAAAGGAGCCAAAAGCCATTCAAGCTTTCTACACTCGTATGTTTTTCTTTCCTCTGTTTTTTTCCATATCTTTTATGATTTCTATCCCCTACTGTTTCAGGCTTTTTTGCCTCTATAAATATTTTAACATGGTATCAGAGTGTCCATGCTTCATAAGAAGGAAAGGTCCTTCAAAAGCCAAAAATAGCAGCTTATTTGCTGCAATTATTCAAACAACTTTAACAGTAATCAAACTACACAATACCGACATCATATTTTTTATGTCAACTTTGTATTTCAAACTTATTTTTATAATATTTAACAAAATGTTCCACTTATAAAAAATTTGTAAGAGACTAAGACTAGTGTTTTAAATGAGTGAACATATAACACAAGCAGATATTTTAAGTTTTCTTTAGAATTCATTCAAGAAACAAATGTCCACTATACAAAAGATTAAAGTCAGTAAGAAAACTAGAACATTGAAGAAGATTTAGTCAAATTAGACGGTACTAAGACTTTCTATCCTCCACTAGAGTCCTTGTTACACTTACACTACCCCAAACTAGAGTCTGATAACAACTCTCAACTTCAGCTGTCAATGTACAAAATAAAAGCAGCCTTTTAGGCTTTTTAGCAGGTGATTAGCCTCCTTGCATATCTCCAAAAGCACAAGGTGAGTTTAAAGAATGAAAAATTGATGTAATTTACCAATAATTCCATCCATCCATATTTAGTTATTTACCACAAAGGAGAAGGCATCTTCTTGATGTCAGACCAATCTTAAATAAGTGCATAAATTGCCAACAGGGCACCGCAACCCTAGATTTCTTATCCAACAAAAAGTTATGAAATAAATACAAACCTGCCAATGATAGGCTCTTAACATTGCTGGCGTTAACCCTTCTTGTACCAATCTCCCATGGAAAAGTTGCTCTATAAAGTCTGCCTGGACAAACATGTAGACAGAAATATATACAATAATTCTACAAAAAAACGGAATCAAGTTTTGAATAACTAACGGAAAACTTCAACTAGATGTGTATGGCAAGCACAAGCAATCAGGCTGCCACTCCCGTATACTAACCATAGATGACGAACCCCTTGAGCCAGATTGTTCCAGGCACCAGTAAGCACGAGATGCCTCCAAAACCTCAACAGAGAGCACAGCCCCAGCTATAGCCCCTAATCCGGCCCCACGAAGTATCCCACTATCAGAAGCCCTTCCTGCTAAAGCACCCATAAAAGCTCCTGTAAAAGCGCCAGCTGCGAAGTACATTAACAACAAAATATGCCTCATTAGAAAAAAAAAAAATGCACGGCACTATTGCATTTGGAAACTACAATCATTTAGAAAACAGAGCTAAGCATTATCAGAGAAAAACTAGTTTTTGGTGTTTCATATGCATCAACGACCAAAAAAAAGGTACTTATCTATCTTACATGAGATCCAACATTCCTGTGATTCCTATTTTAAGGACATTCCAAAAAGCAATGTGAATATCCTCCAAAATTAAAGAGAAGGACACCATCACATTAATAATTAATGCTCCCATTTGTTCTTACTCTTATATCTTGTTTCTATTGCAAAAGCAAAAATCAAAAATCAAAAAGAATATTAGGATAAAAAAGAACATTTTTGGATAAGTCAAAACTAAAAATCTAACTTTAGTGAATAAATGAAGGGTCCAGCTAACTGGTGCACCCATGCACCAAAAACTAGTCCAGCTAATTGTTACGATATTATTTGATTTCTGTTAACTGTTTATGAAATACATGACATTTTGGCAACTTCAATAAGAAACAAAAGGCAAATAACAAACTTTACTCTCAATATAATTTCCAGAAAACAAAAACCCCAAAAGAATAAACTATTGAATCATTTAAAAATTGAAAAAAAAAGGGGGGGAGAAGGGATTGTTAATAATCAATACCAAAAGCAAAAAGGCCGGTTAGAGCTCCAGAAATGGCTCCGGCAATGAAGCGGGGAACAGTGTCAGCAGCATCCATGGGGAAAACGGGAGGAGCCCCGCCTGGAGCAGCAAAAAGGATTGGATCCGGAATTCCCGAATTCGGATAGAGGTTGAAAGCGTGGAAGAGTGGATCACATTCGTTCAAATAATTTAGAAAGACATATGAGATTTTGCATAGAGGAAGAAAGAGAGAGAATTATGGTTGGAATTGTTTAGAAGAAGAGAATAAGAAAAGAGGGTTCCTTTCCTAGATATTTGGATGAGTTTTTGGAGGGCTGAAATTTAAAGAGCAAATACAAAAAATTGAAGCTGAAAGAGAGAGGTAGGAGGAGAGGGGGGGACTTTTGCTGTGGGAATGAAGAGCTGTTCTTTTCAGTTTTAATTTTTAAAGGATTTAAAAGAGAAAAAATATATATATATATATATATAGAGAGAGAGCTTTAATTAACTACCTCCTTATTATAGTAGGGGCTAATCCAAAACTCTTTTTGAGGCACCAAAATTAACAATATAAATGTGGATAAAATTAACAATATAATTTTTAAATAATTATTAGGTGTCAAAGTTAGGAATATTTTGGATACAGAAAGAGTAGATAATTTAGAACGGATGGAATAATAAATTCCATTAATTTGGGTGAAAATTTTTTTGTCATAAATGTGAATTTAGATTAGACTCATGACAAAAATTGCGGGGATGTCACAAAATACAGCCGGCAAGGTTATCTGTTAGCAGCTGCCATTGATAATAATAATATAGCTAGGAGTAGTAAACGATGAGAGCAATCTTTCTAATTAGCTACGCCTACGCCTACACTAGATTTGTCTATAATTCCCATCTTTACACTTGAACTAATCCTTCAATCCAAATTCATTGCAACTAGTCATAAACCCACCCTCCGTAACGGGGTTTTGAAGGGAATAAGAAAAGATTTTGAGCAAAGAGTATTTTTCTATATTAATTCTAATTATATAGAGATAGTAAGATCTTAATCAGACAAATAGAACAAAAAAAAAGATCAACGCGTTAAATTGTTCAACCTATAATGGTAAAGGATTAAATAGTCTAAAGCATAAAAGTAACAAATTAAGTTTTCATTTCCTTACGAAAGTAATAGATCATGGAATAACCTTTCAACCGACACTTGAACAACCTCGATCGGACAAATGGACCGAAAATTATACAATAATAAATAGACCGGCAACCGAAACCACAAAATTTCAGAAGCATTTTTTAGAATCAAAATATTAAAATTGGCTTCTGAATTCTTCATGAAAGTTGTAGATCATGAAATTATCTTTTAATAGACACTTGAATCACCTTAATTGGACAAATATAACAAAAAATACAAAAATAAAAGCCAACGCGTTAAATCGTCCAACCCATAATTGTAAAGGATTAAATAGAATAAAGCATAAAAGTATGAGGATCATTTGATAAATAATCCAACAAAAAAAAATTTGTTCATGGAGACCAAACATAAAAATTACCTCTTGAATCCTCCACGAAACTCATTAATCAAATTCAGTTTTCAAGCTCTTACAGTGTGTTTGGAAGAATTTTTTGAGGGATCAGTAAATGACAGGATAGGATGGGAAATGAGGGATTTTTAAAGGAAAGGAAGGGAATGACCAATTTTTGTTTGGATTGTTTAAATTATAAAAAGTAAGGAACATGAGGGATCACCTAGTATTTTATAAATAAAAGGTTTGTTGGTCCTTGTTGGTACTACAATTTGGAGTACCAAAAATTATGGACTTATAAGGATCAAGAAGGACCAAAATTGGTCCTCCAAAACCCATGGACCAAATCTAATTTCCAATCCAAACATGGGTCACTAACCAAAAAGACCTCCCGTCTCGTCCTGTCCCATCCCGTTCCTTACTAGACCCTCAATCCAAACACACTGTTAATGAAAGTCGTAGATCACGCAATAACCTTTTAACCGACACTTAAACAACCTCAATTGGACAATTGGACCGAAAATTATATAATATTAGATAGACCAGTAATCGAGACCACAAAATTTCAGAAGTATTTTTTAGAATCAAAACATTAAAATTGGTTTTTGAGTCCTTCATGGAAGTTGTGGATCATGAAATTACCTTTCAATAGACACTTGAATCACCTTGATCGGACAAGCAAAACAAAACATAGAAGAATTAAAGCCGAAACGATCAGTCGTCCAACCCATAATTGTAAAGGATTAAATAGCATAAAGCATAAAAGTATGAGGATCATTTGATAAATAATCCAACAAAAAAATGATTTGTTTATTGAGAGTGAGATCTACTAAATAGTAACTTTATCATAAAGTTTCAAAAACGCCCTAACAATCAACAGTAATAACGAAAATACTGAGCATAAAAATACCGAAATACCCCTGACAATTTGTTTTTGAGTGAATGTGGTGCATCTTAAGACTGGACAAAAGGATAATTCCATTTTCAACTTTAATATATGTTATATTTGCAAATATGTTTGTTTAACTTCTAGATCATGATTTAGAAAAATACTTTTTATTGCTAGCTAAAGTAAGAAAAAGAATTATGACCAAAAAAAGAAAGTAAGAAAAAGAATAAAGCCACGGCCCATCACGACCATAGATTTGGTATAAAAATAACGTTTCAGATAGTGTAAAATATGTCTGCAATGGGATATGTCATGTTTTTTATGGAGTGCCGCCAACTCTTGCATTAATTTTGAAATTGAGAAATTCTGGTGACCTTCACATTCAAAAAATGAAGTGTCCAACACGTGTTAAACCGTTACTAATGTACAAATAAAGTGAAGAGCTGAAGGTAGGCTTCTTGTGTCCCCAAATATGGTAAATTATCACGACCGAATCCATTCTGACATCGTGTCAGAATGGGTTAGTCAATTAGAGTCGTAGGATTGTGTCCTTTGCACTCCTACCCGTCCATCTTCAATACAGAATTTTGGAGTCAAAGCGTAAATATGGGTTACCGTTTGTAACAGTTTTAGTCTTCTAGTAAATGTTGAATCTCTAATTGTTCAGAAAAAAGAAAATGAAAAATGGTGTATTGGGGAATGTGCGACTAGAGAACCTGCAAATGAAACTTTGAAACCCACGAAAGAGTCCAATATACCTCGGACAAGAAGAATAAACCGGTGGATAAAAATGAGTTGTCGCACAATGAGCAACGGGGGAGTTTTGGTCTGGCAGATCTAATCGAAAACCGGTGGTAAAGAGATGAGAGTAATATTGAAACTTGGAGTATTTATTGTTGTTGTTGCAATGGTGAAAATTTTTTGTACATACTCCGGTGGGGAGAAATCTACAATTGGAGGAGAGGGCTTCGATTCAGTTTGCAATGTGAGCGGTGCGGCTCTGTCTTGTCTTGCCGACGACTCCGTTTGGGCTTCTCCAGGTTGTGGCTGAGGACAGTGGAAGCTGCGAATATCAAGGTCGGTGAAGAAAATTGGTTGTCAAAGTTATGGCCGGTGAAGGCAACGGCGTGAAAAAGTTGATTTTTTTTTGCTACAAACCTGAAAAAGTTGATCTTACCAAAATCTGTGCATATGGGAAGCCCTAAAGGGTTTTTTAAAGGCTGAAAATAAATGCATATGGTTTATTTGTGCACATTTATTATGTGGATAATTAATTTAATAATCGCTGACATTTAATTATGAGGCCATTAATGTTGTGAGGTTTTTAGGGGAATTCCCGAAATATCCAAAAATCCACATTAAGAAAATAGATTCATTTTGATTTTAAATTTTATAAAATATGGAAATTTTATGTTCTTGCATTGACACATTATTTATTATAATTTTTTCTCAACAATATTATCAAGGTTAGGTTTGTTCTTCCTTTGTTGTCAACACTATGAACACATTATTTTATTTTAACTTTTCTCAACAGCAATGTCGTTGTATTATTTGATTCTTTGGAGTGGTCAATAGGGCCTTGAAATGAAATGTCAGTGTGTTATTTAGGCCAAACAATTATGTGAGTAACATGTTTGGACATTTGTGAATGCAGAGAGTTTTGAGTTCCAGATGCAGTCCAAAAAAAATTGTTACATTGTTAAGCAAGCTTAGGTCCAAGGAACAAAAAGATGCAATTCGAGAAATGGGTTTTGGCGAATTGAGTTGGATGAAAACTTTGAATGTGTTCGGTGACTTATGTTTATCATTAGTTGATAACTTTAATTGTATAAATAGTTCGTTCAAGATATGTGGAAGGGATTATAAGGTTGGAAAGGATGATATTGTAGATGTTTGTTTAATGTACAAATGCAATTGATAGAGAAAAGTTAGTTGAGTTGTACAATATTGATATTAGTAAAAAGATACATCTACAGGATTTGGTGATTGATCTAGATAAGATAGATGGTAAATCGAATGAGTTCAAGGCAAAGTTTGTGTTATACACAATTGGTTGTCTTCTTTGTCCGCGGAGTGCAACGTATGTAGAAAGTTTGTGGTTGGGTTTTTTAAACGAGAAGGTATTGAAAGGTGAAGTTGATTGGGCAAGTCATGTGTATAAAATGTTGTGGAGTGGAATAGATGAATTTCAAAAATCAGTCAGAAGGCAATATGTGTCTGGATGTATCATTATTCTACAGGTATTAGGAAAAATTCGATAACCCATACTTAATCATTTCTGAATTGATTAGCTCGTTTTGTTGATATAGTTTTCTACAGGTTATTTATGCGGATATAGTATCAGGAAATCGAGAAAGGCGAGGAGGGTGTCGACCATTTAAAGTTCTTGCTTCATCATGGGGAGTGCAAGAGATGAATACACTTTTAAGCGGCATTGATGATTACGGAATTGAGAAGAAGGTAATCAATATAAGTTGACTTTGATTAACTTTGAAGTCCATTAATTGGATATAATGTTTTGTTTAAAGCCTATATCTTATATTGACAAGAGTGTAAAAAAAATGGCAGGAGGCATGGGAAGAAGCCAAACCGTCTCATCATGATGGAGAAACAAATGATTGTAATAAAGAAAAACATGTACGTTTATTTCCATTAGGTAAGGGACTAGTTGTATCAAGCAAACATCTAATGTTTACTAATGTTTAAATCCACAGGTTTTAGAGGAGAATACCATTATGTCATTGCCTGATGATTGCGAAGATGTTAACGTAAGAAACAATGGAAATTAATCCATTTATGTAATAATGTCACTTTGTCTTTCTGATCATTATTAGAGGGGTGGATCCCAATGATTTTCGAAATTGGAAGTATCACTGTAACGATTATTGTGATTAGTCGAAAATAAATTTTTCTATATATAAATATACCACGAGAAACCGTTGCACTCTCATCTGTATTGTTAATACACACATATGAATAGTGACACAAATTCTAGTTGATATATTTTTTGAAATGTGAATAATGTTTTGAAGTGGTTAGAATTATTTATGTGGACAGGGATCAAGTTTTAATGGAGATGGCCATGAACAGTGTCTAATGGAGGAGGCCGATGTTCCTAGTTCTCCTAAAGAGAAGGTATGATTGATTGGTAATTGTATTTTGGTTCTCTTGATTTTTGTTTTTCTGTGGAGAACTTGTAATCGTAATTTAATAGGGTGACAATGGAGATGAGCTACAATGGTTGAAAACGGAGTTTGCAAAAACCAATGCGAAGGCCGAAAGCTGCATGTCTTTGTTAAAAGTGGTGTTAGAGGATGTGAAATTCATAAAGAGCCAGCTATTGGTTGGAACTAAAAGCAATGTTGGGAAGCAAGATGCAGGCATCCCACGTAGAGACGGGGATGATAGAGTTAATGACGATTTCAAGGGGACAGGGGATGCTGGAGAAAGACACGATGCATTTGGGGGATTTGACAAAACCCCAGATTTCAAGGAGTTGGGGGATGCCGGAGAAAGACATTATGCATTTGGGTGTTTTGACAAAACCCCATCGAAGTAGGAGTGGAATCCGAATGAGAATACGAAAGCCGGACCAAAGAGTTGGTCATGGAATAAAGGTTCACCTAAAGATTTTGGGGGGCGGCAAACATTTTGGTCAAATATGGATGAAGGTGTAGTTGGATACTCAGTGGATGATGAATCGTATTCTCCACCTGATCCATCAAGATTTGTTTTCACTCCTCCAAAAGATGGTCGGAGGCGACGGAAGGTAGATAAAGTTTATTTGCGACGTTTGTAGATGCTTATATAAATTGGTGTGTACATGCATTTAATGACTTGTTTGTATTGAGAAAATTTTTTTATGATAGGTGAAGAGTCGTGAAGCTTTAAAACTGAACAATGTACCGAGGGATATACCGAAACCAAAGCAGCGCACCTCCAAACTATGGGATGGAAGTAATGTTTTCAATGAAGCCAGGACAAGCGAGAGGAGTATGCCAAGAACTAATAACGCAGACCCAATATTTGGCAACTTTTTTTTTTTAAGTTCATTCGAGTATGTTCTTGGGTGCACAATGTTAATGAACCCACATCCAAATATAAGGTGATTTGATTACATGCAAAAGCTGACAGTGAATACTTGATAAATGTTGGTAATGAGAGATGTAAATTATTAATGATATTTGTTTTTACGTGTTACAGTCCTTCGATGGTTGTGGTGGAATACGAGCGGCAGTATGCCAATTTCAATTGGCATAGTTTGTTGACGCTAAGACCTAATGGACTAATATGTGAATCGGTGAGTAAGGTTTTTGCAGTGTTGAGGAGTTATTTTTTGTATTTACAATTGTAGGTTATCGACCTTGTTGTCTATCAATGCAGTGTTGAATCCAGGAAGCGTTGGGGAAATTTAAGAAAATGGTTCTTGCTAGCATTTTTGCAAGTGAGTTGAATGGATGTTAATGCTTTAAAAAAGTTTAGTTCATATGAAGTGGTTCTTTGTTGGTCTGAATAAATACGGAATGGGGGGGGGGGGGGAGGGATGGTTGATGTCGTGATTAAATTTGGTTTGCAGAGTCGGTTCAAGTTTTTCCTTAGTAATCCAGATACTTCATTGTTAATGCTTAGAGCAGAATTGAAAAGGCATATGTTTAGACCGGGAATCTACATGAGTACTTTAGCTAAATGTCACGAGGTAAGGTTGTTGAAATGTTTGAGGTGGGTATTTTATACATTTTTTTTACTTTATTTTATGGTCATAATGCATGATGTATTGATATGTTCATGATTGTTTTAGATAATTGTTCCCATGAATGAATCAAACTATCACTGGTTTCTTATGGTGATAGACATAAGGGGTCGTTTCATCAAATTCCTTGATAGTCTTCCTTGTTATGAGCATAATCCTAAAAGGCTAAAGGAAGTGAAGGATTTGGTACGAAGTTTTACACTTTACTTAAGTATGAAAATTGCAATTCCACTTGGACACAATAATGGGAAAGTTATTGATGTTTTTATTCCATTAAAGATATATTTTTGCAGCATACTTTTTGAAGATAAATGTTTTGGTGAGGGCCGGTTGAATGTGGCAGGGATCAATTTCTGGCCCATCTTAACTCCAGAGGGAGTGCCAATAAAGAAAGGGTTAGTAAATTATAAACCGCTTATCCATGTAAATGGCAAAATGTAGCATCATAAGAAACGCAACTTATTAAAATTTGTTTCGTTATATATAGGGTTGAATGCGGAATGTATGTGATAAAATTTATGTTATTAAGATTTTTGGGTGATTTGGCATACAAGACTGTGGTACGTGGTATTGCATTTTTTGTGTGATTTACACTTGATTGAAATTGTGCGGTTTAAACTAAGTTCTACATATGTTTTTCAGACATGCAATGGTCAACAAGATCGATCTTTCTTGGCTGGCTTTTTGACAAACTCAACTTGAAACATACATTGCGCAATGATGTTAGCTGCAGTAGATATAAATGATCCAATGCATAATGTTGCAGGTGCTACAAGATGATGGCCTTGTCAATCTGATTATATATTTCATTTTGGTCATGAAGAAGGGGGAAACTCGACATTAAGAAATGTTATGTCATTGTTCCTTATGAACTCCTATACTATTTTGCATGGAATCATGATTGAAATATAATAACAAAATAGTCATTTAATAGTATAAAAAGAAATTTTGGACAACAATTAAGAAGTTGTTGATGTACAGAAGAAAACGATGTAAGGGCAGAACATTAAATTAGGGCGTTGCATGGCCCAATCCTGCTTACTAGGCGTTGGGCATTCGCTGCAAGGCCCAGTCCTCCTGAGCAGCCGCTGGGCCTAGCAGGACAGCGTTGGGTAGGGGTGTAAGCGATACAGTACTATTCGCGAGCTACTCGGACTCGACTCGAGGAAAATTCGAGTTCGGCTCGGAAAAAGTCGAGCCGAGCTCGAGCTCGAGCTATTCGAGTAGTCAAGCGAGCCGAACTCGAGCCTCGTAGTACTCGGCTCGAAGGCTCGTCGAGCCTAATCGAGCCTAACAGAATACCCATTTTTTTCGTAATGAAATTACTAAGTTAGCCTTAGTTGGTAAGTTTATAGGTTTTTCATGTAATGGATAATTAAGTCATTTCATTGGAATGTTTTTAATCCTATTTCTTTTTCTTTCTATCTCTTATCTTTGCCGCCACTCCTATCTTTTCCCAATTAAACATCTGCCCTCCTCCTTTTTCTTTGAATCAACTCTGAAAGATCCTCATTTTTGCGTGCTCTTCAACTCCAAAGCCTTCACTTTGTTCTTTTTTTTTGGCCATAAGCCTTCACGTTGTTCTTATTAACTTCTTTGTTTCCTTTTTCTTCTCTTTTTCTTTAGAAGCTGATTTGTATTTGACTATATATTTATCTTCTCTCTTGTTTCTGGTTTTGTACTACATAAATCTTTATGTTTTCATTGCTTTTTTTCCCTTTTGTTATCTCCATAATATATTTAATGACCATTCCCTAAAATCTTATCTTTTCTTTCTCTCTTTTTTTTTTCATTTGGTCTTGTTGCTATAATACTGGAAATTTTTCATGTGTAATTTGGTGATTTAATCGAGCTTCGGATAGCTCGAAGCTCGGCTCGAGCCGAGCTCGAGCTGTAAAATGAAAGCTCGGCCGAGCTCGAAGCCGAGCTTCGAGCTTGGATTTTTTTGTCGAGCTTCGAGCTTGGATTTTTTTGGTCGAGCTCGAGCTCGAGTATCTTACTACTCGGCTCGGCTCGACTCGATTACACCCCTAGCGTTGGGTATGGGTTTTAACTAAACAAAATTAGTATTAGTATTTGAGTTAGGTTTTATCAAATGTTGGTAGGCTTTATTGCCCCTAAACATAGATTCTTATGTATTGGACATAATGAAGTTTGTTGACCCATTTCCTTTGCATTGTTAGTTTTTGATTTTTTTTTTTTCATATTGTTACATAGGCCCATATATGCGATTTGACCGGTTCAAGTGGTTCAACCGTCGGGTCAACCTGGAATAAGGATACAATGTAAAATATAATTTTTTTAAAGATAAATATTAAAGTTGTGAGTTAGTATCATATCTTTGACACTGGTGTCGGTGGTTAGGTTGGCTTTTTCCTATCTATTTGGTCTCAAGATGGATTCCCATCAATAGTGATTTTGTTTTTTTTTTTCATATCATTTAAATATAAATATTAATAAACCCTAAATTAAACATAAATTAATTAATAAAATGTTTATAAGAGATGAGAAACGTGTCATTTCTTTTTTTTTTTATTACATTACGTGCCTAATAAAAGTCCATCTTTGATCAAGGGAGGATATTCGAGAAGAGACTTTTCCTCAACAAAAATAACAGTCCTTTTTGCAAAATGTTTTGGTCAAAAGTTTTAAAAAGAGTTTTCGGGTAAATTTGGAGTTGCTCAAGTAAAAAAAATAAAATTAAAAAGACAAAGATGAAGACAAGGAAAAAAGAGAATGAAGAATGAAGAAGAGAAGCTCTAGAGTTAAAACCGAAAAGGGCAGTTTAGAGCAATAATGGGAAATTAAGGAGTCACCCATAGTTTTGACAAAGAATGGGAAACCTCTAACTTCAAGTTACATGCTAAGAACCAATTTATTTTTTTCTTTTTCTTTTTCTTTTTCTTTTTCTCTTTTTTCCTTTTTTTTGTTTTTTTAGATGATATCCAATTAATAAGACCTAATTAGAATTACCAAACATAAAAATATTCAACAAATCAAAAAAAGAAATAAATAAATTAAAAAAAATGAAGGTGGATGGACTTACCTGAAACAAGGCAAATAGTTGAGGGCGTTTTGTGCAATTAAACAACTACAAACGGAGCGGGTTGGTCCGCGGGTCGACAAGCGGGTCTCCTAGCCGGTTCGGGTCGCTCCAACTTCACTTAGTATAAAAGCTCTTCCTCCTTCAATTTGGTTAATTTTTCATTTTCACTCTCTCTCTCTAAGATTCCAAACCCTCTAACTTCTCTCTAGAAAAAACACCTTAAACCAAAAACATGTCATATCTTATTAATAAAGAGATTTCGAACGTGGTCCTAGGACCACGATTCCAAATTAAAGAAAGAAAGAGATGGTCTTGCCCTGTTGGGGTTGCAGCCCACTCCTTTTTCCTCTCCTCTGCAAGTGAGTTCTTCATTTTATTTTTTTTAGATTTTTCCCGTTCATTCATCAACCTTTGAATAGAAGAAAAATTATTGCAAATTTGTTATAGTCTCCTTTTTCTATCTTCTTTATGGATCTTAGACTATATTTTGTTAAAAGCTCCACTTTGATTTCAAAAAAATTTATTAAAACCAAATTATTTTTATATCCCAATTTTTTCAGTCTACCATTGGATGGACTTGATTCCTACAACGGTTGATTTACATGTTTTTTTTATTCAATGGATTGTTCTTTTTGCCTATTTGGTCCATTAAAATTTTTAAAATCGTAAATTTTATTTTTGTTATTATATTATACTTTTTTTGTCATACTGAGTTACATTCAAATATAAAATTTATTTGGAATTGGATTTTTAATCTTTGAAGTTTGAATTTAAAACATAAAAAAAAACCAAAATATTAGAAAAAATGGTGTGTTTATCCGGATGAACCGGTTTAACCGGTTGAACAGTTTACGGGTTAAGACAGTTTTTAGCGGTTGGCAATAATAGCAGTTTCCATAATGTAACTGTACCGGATCTATAACCAGACACCGGTTCGACCGTTTGACCGGGCCGGTCTTGAACTGTTTTTTTCCATTGCATGTTGGTCAGTGGGAAACTTTTTTTTCTTATGTATCAAATAATTAAAATGTAAATAAAAGAAGAAAACAATATAGATGGGCCTTTATGTCGACCCGTTTAGGCCCAAATGGTGCTTATATATATATATATATATAAGGCCCAAATTGTGTTATAATATTTCTAGAAAATTCCTTAACCTAAGAATGAGTTCATGCTATCAAAAACAGTGAAAATAAAGTGCCTTTATAAATATAAGACGTTTAACCTATTTCTTGTGTTTCTTCTTCCTCTGCAACGGTTGTTTTTTTATGCCAAAGGTATTTCCATCATCTATTTCTATTGTCGAATTCTGGTCGCTGTTTGATTATTTTTTAGGTATATTCATCCCAAAATATCACTGTTTTCTATTAATTAGTTTATTTGTTTCTTAATCCATCTTGTAGATCCCGAACGCGCATCTTCCACACAAGATCTGAAAGAGTTACCGGCTATTCTGCCCTTTGTGAATGAAGTTTTTTAAAGTTATCCCGGAAGGTAGTTGGGACCTATAGTCCCATGACATGGTAAGATCTCTAAGTTCCTCCGTTGTTACCTGTCCTTATATGTGTTTCCTCTTGCAGTTGATTAAAGAAGTTTTTGTAACCACTACAGTTGTTCCCCCCCCCCCCCTCTATATATTGGAGACTTGAGAGATGGATCCCGCCGGAGGTTACACTGAGGGACATTAACGGTATGACATGGCAGGTTAAGGTGGTTGTTAGGGAGAGCGATCAGCAAATCCTTCTTGGTCGCGGGTGGCCAACCTTTTATGACGCACACTACCTTCAGGGATGTGTCTATCTGCTATTCCGTTTAGTTAAGGATTATGTTTTTGAAGTTAGTGTATTCTGCGACTGTGGTATCGAGGTTGTGGATTTCCGCTCCGAATGTTGTCACTAGGCATTCGACTCCGACTATGAGAGTATTGGCATTTGTAAAGGGGTGTTGTCTGCGTTTTGTGATTCCCTCATTTCTACAGCTTATATGTTATTAAGTGTTCTCTCTTACAACGAGGTACTTCTTCTTCCCAATGTTTTTTTAGGGTAGATAGCCTAGTTCTCCTTCCCAATGCTCAGTCTTCCTTTTGTTGAATTGGCAATGACATTTTGTTTAGGGGAATTGGTTGTATCATCTTATGGTATTGGGTGTCTTATTCAATATGACTGTGTGAGTGGGGGCTGAATGGTTAGAGTATATGGAATATAATGAAGGAAAACCTACCAAGCTCTTTTTTATAAGCAAAATGGTTAGTATATAAAATAGTTAATAAATTTTATCAAATTAATTAGAACTATTGCATATATATATATATATATATATTTAGAGAGTGCTTAATTTATTTGGAATATTTACTAATACCGATCAAGTTTTCTCTTACTTATGAATGGTCGTTAATCATAGTAGTTCGAACAATTTTCGATTTCATAAGACATATTGTATTATGAATTTGTTCTTTTAATCTTTGACGTATACTAATTAAATTTGACAACCTGACTTTTTGTTCAAAAAATTGACTTATTTAAATTAATTTTACTACCACAAACTACCTTTGTTAGTATTATTTTTGTTTGCATATAGATTCAGTCAAATTTGATCTTTGTATGATTACTTAGTGATCTCCATCTTCACGAAATTGTGGTGATATATATTTAACATTTAAGAAACAAATTTGTAAGCTACATACCGAAACAAATTCTTTATGGCAAAATAATAATTCATGTCCACATTCTATGGTTATTTGCCTTAAGTAATAGTTACCCATGTACCTAAATTGATAGGTACAGTAAAGAGCGTTCTGAAATGAAAATCATACCTTCTCCTATTTCATGTGAAGGTTTACATATTATATATGTGGGTGGGCAGAATGGGTTTTAGTCAATTTTGTTTTGTGATATCAATTAAAATTAAAACGTTGCCTCATTGGGCCTCTTCTAAATGATTTATATAATTTGGGTCATTGGGCCTCTTATTAATGTTTGATATAATTTGGGTTGGACCATGAAAAAAGCAATACAGAACATGACTATTTTGTATTTTTCTGATTTAAAATTTGAAGCAAATGTATATGATTACAATTTGCATCAGCCTCCCCATGTCAAATCATTTAAGTTAATATCATCACTTAAATTAATCATTACATAAATATGGCAAATCTAGTCGGTGTGTCTTTTCAAACTTTGTAATTAAAATCAGAAGTTTTGTTCATATTGTCACATATATAAGCAAGCAAAAGTTAAAACTACATTTTTAATTAAAATAAGTTATCTCTCATAAACAAGTTGTTCTAACCAAAACTGCTATGTCATGGTCGATGAGCTCTCAATTTCAGCATTAGCCCGATAGTATTCAGACCACAACACACTTAAACATAAATATTTAATTAAGAACAACAAACACAAGGGCTCAATAGAACGTTCACATAATGCATAATAAGTACAAATCAGAACTCCTTGCACCTTTAGAATTGGAATATGTGAACACTGATGGATCTGTGTCCTTTTATTTCAAAAACACATGAATCCATTAACTTCAAATTGTTCGCCTCAACAAAATATCTCCACCCATAAGAAAATAAGACACCATATTCATTGTTTTAGCAAATTACCGTCGATGAATGGCCTCGGAGAACTTCCAATGTCACCACTGTGCACCCGCTAGGAAGGAAAGAACAAAGATTGCTCGGCAAACGCTACAAAATTAATCAAAGCAACTTAAGCACGAAAGTCAAAATAGAAGGCAAAAATTAACTCACAATTGAAGTATAAATTATTGTTGAATCAAATAATAATATGACTGTCATACTTACATTGTTAAATATTTTCTATTTATAATCAAAATATATTTATTATAACGATAAATAAAATATGACCAATTAACCATGGGAAGTAAAAAGCAACCAACTATGACAAATTCATGTATGCTGCATCAAACCATTTGAATTAAGGGGAAAAAAGAATAACAATAAAAATATACAAACTAGTTCTTCAGTCAAGTAACTGATAGATTTCAAACAGCGACCAAATGATGGGTAAATTGAAGTGAATTGCCTTGCATCTTTAGGAATGTTCGAATCTGCGAAAAGCAAACCGGATAACTCAGAGGCTGATGATGAGGACGACCCATCATATCTCACTTGCAGAACTAGAGAGGGAGTAGAATGTTCAACTGTGGCAATGTGGAACTCAGAATTCATGATATGGACGCAGTGATTGTGGACACCACGGGTAGGGAACTCCACAACTTCCGTTCGGCATGGGCAATAAATTTTAACGAACATGCAATCATCATTGTAAACAGAAAAACAAAAAAGGTCTCTCGGTTGAAGGTTATGAGAAACCACAAACTCATGCCAACCATCAATTATGACTATTTGACCATCAATATTCGTTATTGACTCGTGACGATCTACAATAATCGTATGCACCGGCATCTTGGTCTTAAAAAATGTCAACGCCTTGGAAGGAAGAACCTGTGAAATACAGTCAGTTATGGTCAAAATATTTACTCATCCAAATGGATCAAGACATGTGGGAAAAGAACAAAAAAGAAGAATGTATTTATTTAAATTACCAAAGCGAAACGCTCTAAGTTAGCTGGCGTAGGATTGAACAACACATAGGAGTCAAGCGCATTCCAATAATGTGAGCTATTTGAGACATTATCCACATGCATGGCATCTGACCCATCTAAACTAATGTTAACTACAGGATCATCCCAGGCAGCACCATCTTCTGACATATTCTCTATGTCGCTAAAGACGGATTGTGAAGAGAGAAAATATAAAAACACCAAAGGATCAAGGGAAGAATGAAGACTTGAGGAGTGATAGTTCGGAATGAAGATTTTCTTTCTTCATGCGGTTAAGCAAGTAAATGAAGTAAAGCAACACAGAGAAAATCAAGATGTTTACAGAAAGAAAAACAATGGACGATGGGGTGGGAAAGGTGAGGGAAAGGTCAGTTCTAGTGCTCTGCAAAGTTATTTTGGATTTGGATTTTGATAATAAACCAAGTAAGAAAAATGTCAATCACGTTAATCAAGGGAACCTGATACGAATCTAGTTGTATTAGATTCAAATCCACCCTTTGAATATCCACCAAAGTCGACTTGAACTTCTTCAACTCCTAGACTTGTATGTCGATGACCTTCACAAGGCTATTCCTTCTCTTTCGTCGGCCTTAAGCACTCAATTAGACCTACAATTGAATTCTCAAGATCACAAGATTCACAAACAACTAAGTTATCTCAACCTAATTGCTTGCTAGGACTCTACAAGATGAAGAACCCTAAGTTTGCTCAAACTAGAACAATGAAGCCAAAGAAATCGATATGGTTATAAACCTCTCAACTTTATTGATTAACTTGACTTATGTTTACAAGAGGGGGATGGTCCCTTTATATAGTGGTGGGGGATGCACCTCTTCCTAATCCTAAAGCCATAAGGGCGGCATAAACATAAAGGAAGGAACAAGGAAATAGCCTACTCCTTGTCCTACTAGGAAAAGTAAATAACATTACATAATTAAGTAAGGATTGGACTTAGTCAAACAAGACCCAACCCAATGTCTTCTAGACTAAATAAATAACTAATCTAAGATAGAATAAATGCCCATGAGGCCGAATCACACAATGCCAAAGCCTAATGCTCATCAATTTCAAGTAAGGTGAACACCTTGGAATCGATGGGAATATTCTTGGTGATGTCGACTTCAATGCCTTCCAAATGGTCTTCAATGGACTCTAAACCTCCAAGATGAGATCTCACAAAAATGGATCGAATGGCCGGTTGTGGTCGGATGGCTTGTGCGATGTCTCGTGCGGCATCCCATGCGTTGGCCGGTCATGGCCGGTTGCTCCATGCGATGGTGGCCGGTCATCAACTCCTTGCTCCACCAAGCTTGTGTTCAATCCGGGATCATCCGTGGCATCTTCTTGAATCTCCAAGACATCTCCAAGTTTATCCAAGACATGATCTCCAATGGCTCCATTATGCTCTTCTAAGACATGATAAGCCCTTGGCGCATCATCCCCTCTCCCTTGAAAAGGATTTGTCCTCAAATTTGCATCACTATCAAACAAGGATAAGTCTGAAACATTAAAAGTAGCACTTACATTTCCATATTCACTAGGAAGATCTAGCTTGTATGTGTTGTTGTTGATCCTCTCCAAGACTTGGAATGGACCATCTCCACGAGGTAAGAGCTTAGACTTTCTCTTTTCAGGAAACCTCTCCTTCCTTAGGTGCAACCAAACCCAATCCCCGGGTTCAAAGATGACTTCCTTACGCCCTTTGTTAGCATTCTTCATGTAGTGTTGTGTCTTCTTCTCAATTTGAACTCGAACCCTAGCATGAAGTTCTCTAACATAATCGGCTTTCCTTTGTCCATCCATGTCGACTTGCACACTCAAAGGTAAACTCAACAAATCCAATGGGGTTAAAGGATTAAAGCCATACACAGTTTCAAAAGGTGAATATCCAGTGGTGCTATGTATGCTTCTATTATATGCAAATTCGACATGAGGTAGACAATCCTCCCAAGTTTTTAAGTTCTTTTTAATTAAAGCCCTAAGCAAAGTAGACAAAGTCCTATTAACTACCTCGGTTTGACCATCGGTTTGAGGATGACAAGTAGTAGAAAATAACAACTTAGTACCTAACTTAGCCCATAAAGTTCTCCAAAAGTGACTTAAGAACTTAGCATCTCTATCACTTACAATCGTCCTAGGCATTCCATGTAGTCTAACAATTTCTTTAAAGAACAAATTAGCTACATTAATGGCATCATCCGTTTTAGTACATGCAATAAAGTGTGCCATCTTAGAAAACCTATCAACAACCACAAAGATAGAATCTTTACCTCTCTTAGAACGAGGTAAACCTAACACAAAGTCCATGCTAATATGAGTCCATGGTTCATGAGGAATAGGCAAAGGAGTATACAATCCATGCAGTTTAGAAGTAGATTTAGCTTGCAAACAAACAATGCAACTAGCAACATACTTCCCTACATCATGTCGCATCTTAGGCCAAAAGAAGTGTTCATGCAATATATCATATGTTCTATCAACTCCAAAGTGACTTATTAAACCCCCTTCATGCGATTCCCTCAAGAGCAAGATGCGCAAAGAACAAGAAGGCACACACAATCTAGATTCCTTAAACAAAAATCCATCATGCTTATAATACTTTCCAAATCCAGAATTTTCACATGCTTTAAATATTTCACCAAAGTAAACATCACTAGCATACAATTCCCTAATATACTCAAAACCAAGAAACTTAGAATCAAGCATGGAAAGTAAGACATACCTCCTTGATAAAGCATCGGCTACCACATTCTCCTTACCTTGTTTGTATCGCACAACATAAGGAAAGCTCTCTATGAACTCGCTCCACTTAGCATGCCTCTTGTTTAGCTTTTGTTGGCCTCTTAAATACTTCAAGCTCTCATTATCCGTATGAATCACAAATTCCTTAGGCCAAAGATAGTGTTGCCAAGTTTGCAACGCCCTCACAAGAGCATACAACTCTTTGTCATAGGTTGGATAATTCAATGCAGCTCCATTCAATTTCTCACTAAAGTATGCGACGGGCTTCCCACCTTGCATTAAAACAGCTCCAATTCCAACCCCTGATGCATCACATTCAATCTCAAAAGTATTGTTAAAGTTAGGCAAAACAAGCAAAGGAGAATTAGTTAGTTTATCCTTCAACGTCTCAAATGCTTCTTGTTGTTCATCTCCCCACTTGAATGGTGCATTCTTCTTCATAATACTTGTAATAGGGGCGGCTAAGGTCCTAAAGTCCTTAACAAACCTCCTATAGAATCCGGCTAGTCCATGAAAAGATCTCACTTGTCCAACATTGGTGGGTGTTGGCCAATCTTTGATTGCCTTGATCTTTTCCTCATCAACCTCTATACCTTGCGATGAAACCACAAAACCAAGAAAAACAAGCTTGTTTGTGCAAAAGGTGCACTTCTTAAGGTTAGCATACAATTTCTCAACCTTAAGTACATCTAATACAGATTTTAGATGCCTAACATGCTCATCTAGGTTTCGGTTATACACAAGTATATCATCAAAATAAACAACAACAAACTTGCCAATAAAAGCTCTTAAAACATGATTCATTAGTCGCATGAATGTACTAGGTGCATTAGTCAATCCAAAAGGCATAACTAACCATTCATACAACCCTAATTTAGTTTTAAAGGCAGTTTTCCATTCATCACCCTCTTTCATGCGAATTTGATGATAGCCACTCTTAAGATCAATCTTAGAAAATAAACAAGCACCATGCAATTCATCTAGCATATCATCTAATCTAGGAATAGGGTGACGATACTTTACCGTTATGTTGTTTATTGCCCTACAATCAACACACATTCTCCAAGTCCCATCTTTCTTAGGAACAAGCAACACATGAACGACACATGGAGATAAACTTTCACACACAAAACCCTTTTGAAGTAGCTCTCCAACTTGCTTCTCCAATTCCTTTGTTTCGTCAGGATTAGTCCTATAAGCTGGCTTATTTGGTATTTGCGCTCCAGGGATGAAATCAATTTGATGCTCAATTCCCCTTATCGGTGGCAACCCACTAGGAATCTCCTCCGGAAACACATCTACATAATCACTTAAAAGAGAAACAATATTGCTTGGAAGATCTCTTTCCAAGTCGTTAGTAGCAACAAGTGTATTCTTAAGCAAAAGTAAGATCAAAACAGAATTATCATGTAAAGCCTCTTTAATCTCACTCTTAGTAGCTAACATACACTCCTTAACAACTTTCCTAGAACTAGCATGCTTATCAACCAAATCAGTTTTGCCTTCAACGTAATTCACATTCAAATTAGCATGTTTAGTCTTTTCTTTAGTCCTAAAATCAGATTCCATCTTAGCAAATTCCTCTTTTAATTTCAATTGATCTTTTAAAGCTTCTTGAGGTGATAAAGGAATCAAGGTAATAGGACGCTTACCACACATAAAGGAATACTTATTTGTTTCACCATCATGATGGACCTTGTTGTCATATTGCCATGGACGTCCAAGTAGAACATGACATGCTTGCATCGGTAGTACATCACAAAGCACCTCACCATTGTACCTGCCCAAAGAAAGAGAAACTAAAACTTGTTTGTTAACCTTAGTCTCCTCTCTATCATTGAACCATCCTAAACTATAGGGTTTAGGGTGTTTAGTGGTGGATAACGCAAGCTCCTTCACCAAATACATACTAGCTATATTTGTGCAACTTCCTTCATCAATGATCACACTACTAGGCTTCCCATTCGCATACATCCTAGTATGAAACAAATTCTCCCTTTGATTTTGTACATCTCCTTTAACATAGGCACTTAAAGTTCTCTTTACAACCAAATTCAAGAGTGTCGGTGTTGAACCTTCACTATCATCATTATCGGTTTGTACCTCTACTTCATCATCTCCATCTCCATCTCCACTTGATCCAAGTGCAATATCCTCATCTTCACTTACGATTTCACCATTGTCATTAGTAAGCATGACTTTCTTGTTAACGCAATCCCTTGCAAAGTGTCCATATCCTTGACACTTGAAACACTTTACATAGTTCTTAGAAAATGAACTTGATGAAGACTTAGAATCGGTTTTAGGGGTAACACCCTTTTGCGCAGACTCCTTTTCTTTTGATGACTTGTCATCCTTCTTGATTGGAGTTTTCCATGAACTTGATGATGATGAAAAGCTCTTCTTATTCCTCTTTACTTGACTCTCGGCCTTCAAAGCATGTTAAAGTAATTCCTCAACATCATAGTGTTGTTGCATATCCACAATATCATGAATTTCTCTATTCAATCCCGCCATAAACCTAGCTATAGTAGCTTGTGGAGCTTCATCAACCTCGGCCCTAGACATTAACAACATCATCTCGGAGTAGTATTCATCAACACTCCTAGTTCCTTGCCTCAAAGATTGCAACTCTTGGTAGAGACCATGAGTGTAAAAGCTTGGAGCAAACCTCGT
>AWWV01006978.1:0-20480 GCA_001974805.1 Corchorus capsularis
TAACTAATCTAAGATAGAATAAAGGCCCATGAGGCCGAATTACACAATGCCAAAGTCTAATGCTCATCGATTTCAAGTAAGGTAAACACCTTGGAATCGATGGGAATATTCTTGGTGATGTCGACTTCAATGCCTTCCAAATGTTCTTCAATGGACTCTAAACCTCCAAGATGAGATCTTACAAAGCCCAATAAAGCTTCCTTGAACCTTTTAGCCCGTGCCCTAGTCATTGGACCTTGCGGAATGGCTAAAGGATCAAAAGGTCGGGTCTTGTCCAGATGGCCCAATCGATGGCCGGTTGTGGCCGGTTGGTGCGCCAAGCGATGGCCGGTTGTGGCCGGACATGTCCATGTCTCGTGCCCGGTGATGGCCGGGCATCTCCGAGTCGCGTGGCCGGTGTTGGCCGGGCTTCTCCAAGTCGCATGGCCGGTCACTCGCGCCTCCAACTCCATGCTCCTCCAAGCTAGCATCGATGACATCTCCTTGATCTTCATTGGCTCCAATGTGTTCTTCTAAGCCATGATAAGCCCTTGGCCCATCAGTTAGTAACCTCACTTTTCTAAAATCACTTACCCTTTGAAAATCATTATAACCCATGCGAAATTTTTGATTTGTATTCATGATATGCAGTCGTTTGAGTAGTGGAGATAAAGATAAAGACATAAACTTATAAAAGAAGTAGTTATAGGTGTAATGAGTGATAAGTGATTAGAACTACTTTGATTATGGTTACTTAAGAATAAGGATGCTTGCTATATCTTGATCTATTGAATTGGATACTCTTACTATTCTTTGTTATTCTGATTTCATAATTGAATTGATCCTTGATATATGTATGTATTCAAAGTTTTTCAAAAGATTTGAACATAAGTGCATTAGCTTAAGTTTAGTGAGTCTTAATTTTAGTTTGTCTACACTAGTTTGCTAGGGACTGGCAAAGGTTTAGTGTGGGGGAAAATATGATCGAGCTAAAATTATGCATATTTTTATAGCTATTTCTATATATTTTTTGCCACTTTTATATGTATTTTTACCCTATTTTGCAAGTATTTGTGTTTTTAGGTCTTGAAGACAAGAAAAGTGAAAACTTATTGTTTTTCACTCTTTTTGGAGCTATTTTGGAGACTTTTTACTCAATTATGGATTTGTAGATTCGAAGTTCGTGTTTTGAAGATTTCTTGAAGATATTTTGAAGATTTGAAGACCATTGAAGAATTAATTCAAGAAGTAAGAATTGAAGATTTGGAGTTTATTTGCAAACGATTGAAGCCAAGCCCAGAAGAAGCCCGGAAGTTAAGGATTTTTGGATAATTTATATGGGATAATACTTAGCCCATATAAGTCAACAATTGGAGTTAAAATCCCAATTTGTGGGCTTAATATCCAAAGGAATATCCAAATCCCGCAATTTCCCGCAGATTTGCGATTTAATCTCGGTTTCAGCGCAGTCTCGGTAGAAGGGCCATAACTTTCTGCTCAGATGTCCGTTTTGAGCCCATGAGTAGCCTTTGGAAAGCTAATTCCGAGCTCTACAACTTTAATTTGAAGTCGAAAGCCCAGTTCTGCCATCTTCAAGCCCGAATCTGCCGTTGAAGTTTCTGCAAAAATCCAGAAAATTCCAGAATCCTATTTTAACTTGGATTCTACTCTAGGAAGACATCTAATCCAACTTGGAGACCAAGTCTAGCGTAAGCCGTCCTACCTCTATTCCTCCACTATAAATAGCCACCTCCTGTATGACAAATCATATACGTTTAGATACTAACACCCTTATTTTTCACATACCTTAGATAATTCTCTTTAGTTTAGGTTTTCTCTAGTTTTAGAAGGGGAAGTCGACACCGTCTCTAACCATAGAGGGGTGCGACAAACCTAGGGTTTTCAAGAGAGGATATCGCCTCTCTCTCTAGTCCTGTAAGTATTCTTATGTCTCTTATGGATTTTCCTAAGTCCATGAGTAGTTAAACCCTTAATACTTCTAATGCTTTGGTGAATTCAGTCAATTGATTATGTTGAGATTTCTATACTTATAATTTTGTGTTAAGTTCTTGATGATAGTAGGCAAAACCCTGTTCTATTTTATGATTAAATCTTATTGTGGCCACTAAGATTGATCTATTGCTAGTCAAATAAGGATTGAGCCCCGAATTTGATTTATGGTAGCAAACCAGGTTTGTTTGATCGCTGCTTGATGGGCGTTTGTCTATCAGAGGGCGAGAAATTTCTCTTCGTATGGTTCTACTTGTAGGCATGTGTGTAAAATTAATTATTCTTAATGCTTTGTTCTCAAGCAATCTTTAAGCCCTGAGAAAGTAATCGATTGCTGAAGGAATGAAAGGGATAATTGCAGCTTTGATCGGCCTCTTATCTAATATACATGTTGGATTTCCTATACCATTTGTCAGTCAAGAATAAGATGCTAAATTCACCTTTTAAGTCAATGATCCATAGTTATCTGATTGAATCATACCATCGGAGAAGAAGTATGCTTTATAATTATTGTTTGCTTTTTAATTTGCCATAGATTTAGATCTAGATTTACTTTACTTTATTTTATTTTTAGTTTAATTGTTTTCTTTATAATTGATATAATTAATCCCATCTTTCTAAGTGATTTTTTGGAAAAGAATTTTGGAAAAGACCTTCACAATTATAACCCTTCTCTGTGGGATTCGACCCCTACTTGCCCTAGCTAGTTTAGTTAGTTTTTGTGGGGATTATTTTTATGATTGCTGACGGCCGATCATTCATCCTCATCATCATGCGCAAATCCTCCCATTTCATCATCTCCATCACCACTTGATCCCAAGTTAAATTCTTCATCTTCACTCTCAATTTCTCCATAGTCATTAACAAACATCACCTTTTTGTTAACGCAATCCTTAGCATAGTGACCATATCCTTGACACTTAAAACACTTAACATGAGTTTTAGAAAAAGAACTTGATGAAGATTTAGAATCGGTTTTAGGACTTACTCCCTTTTGTGCCAGCTCCTTCTCCGTGTTGAAAGTTTTCTCATCTTTCTTGATTAGAGTTTTCCATGAGCTTGATGATGATGCAAATTCTTCTTAGAGCCATTCCTCTTGATTTGACCCTCAGCCTTCAAGGCATGTTGTAACAATTCCTCAACATCATAGTGTTGTTGCATCTCCACTATGTCATGAATATCTCGATTCAAACTCGAAAGAAACCTAGCCATGGTGGCTTGTGGAGCTTCTTCAATTTCAGCCCTTGACATCAACAACATCATCTCCGAGTAATACTCATCAACACTCTTTGATCCTTACCTCAAGGTTTGCAAGCTTTGGTAAAGAGAATTTATGTGAAAGCTTGGCACAAATCTCTTTCTCATCACTCTCTTCAACTCAACCCAAGTATCAATAGTCCACTCCAAATTTCTTGTCCTTGATTGCACTAATTGATTCCACCAATTCAAAGCATTCTCCACAAACTCAAGGATGACAATTTGTACCTTCTTAGGTTCGGCAAAGGGGTGATAGTCAAAGTACATGTCCAATTTAGACTCCCACTCCAAGTAATCCGTAGGGGTCCCTCTCCTATTGAATTTTGGGATCTTGTACTTGATGTTGTCTTTAGGCTCATCTCTTTCAACACCTCTCCTAGGCCACAAGTTTTCATTGTAAGCTTGACCTCCAAGCTCTTGTTGCCTCAATCTCTCCATTGGATCCAACCTAGCAACTTGCCTCGGTGGTGGAAGTTGAGCTCTTTCATTGTTGTTTGCGGCATTAGCGCTCCTTGTTGAGGAGGTTGAGCTTGTTGATTTTGGCCATCTTTAATTTGTTGAACATCATTGGATAGGGCATCCATACGTTGCATTAAAGCTTGCAACATAGTAGCCAAATCGGCTTGATTTCCCTCTTGTGTTTTGTCTCCCATTGTACCTACACAAAGAAAAAAGATTAGTAATAAAAATTTCACACAAGTGTGTGTGTATACCTTTGTTGTGCTCTCGTGTTTGCACTCAACCTATGAATTGGCGGTCCACTACTCTCTTGATGATCTCACAAGATTATGCCTTTTACTAGCTTCAATAGGTCTAATAAGAGCATAGAGTGCTTCTTTCTTCTCGTGACCTACTTGAGGAGCAAACAATTAGTAGCAAAATTTTTGTGAATCAAAGGAAAGTGATCTAGAAACACCAAACCAAACCAATTATGCAGCCTTTATGTCGATTTCCTTCTCCAAATTTGCTGCACAAAAACTGAATCAAACAACACAAATTAACCAAATCAATCAATTAGAAACCCTAATACCACTTAGATCCAATTTTGTACCACTTGTCTCCAATAGGGTTTCAACCTAAAATTCTTCAAATTAAATCTCAACTCACAGCAAAAAGCAACCCAAGAATCTCAAACAAACACTCAATTAGGGTTAATTACAACCAATTGAATCAATTGCACAAGAACAAACCCTAATTCCCAAATAACCTAGATAAGAACTATGAACCTGAAAAATTCTGATAACACCACAGATTTTTTTTTAAAATATTTTTCCCAGAAATATCACACTAAAAGAAGTCTAAATCTCAAATTTCAAAGCTTTTCGAGCTCAAACGAATCTAGAACAAAAATCACAAGTTTCTGGTCGAATTTTTTTTTTTGATATTTTTCGATATAACTACTAGTTATAAGGACTCCAAATCTGAAATTTCAAAGCAAACCGAGTTAAGATGAATCTACAATGAATTTTTGAAGTTTCTGAATTTTGAATTAAACTTGAAAATTGCGATATGAGCTAGATGGATGAGATGGATTAAAAACTTGATGATAGATGAATAAAATGATAGATTTACCGATTGAAGTAGACAACCTATGCTCTGATTACCAATTGATACGAATCTAGTTACCTTCGGTTCAAATCCACCTTTGAGACCCGCCAAAGATCAACTTGAATCACCAAACTCCTAGACTTGTAGAAATCGACAATCTATCCCAAATATCTTCTCTTCGTTCGTCGACCTTAGACCCTCATTTAGACCTGCAATTGAACACCTAATATCACAAGATTCATAAACAATTAAGCTCACAAGACCTAATTGTTTGCTAGGACTCTACAAGATTGAAGAACCCTAAAGTATGCTCAAACTAGAACAATGAAGCTAAGATAATCAATTGGGTGAATAACCTCAACTTTATTTAATCAACTTAACTTAATTTTACAAGAGGGGGTTGGTGCCTTTATATAGGCATCAAGTCGACACCCTCTCCTAATCCTAAAGCCTTAAGGGCGGCATAACATAAAGGAAGGAACAAGAAAATAGCCTACTCCTTGTCCTACTAGGAAAAGTAAATAACATTACATAATTAAGCAAGGATTGGACTTAGTCAAACAAGGCCCAACCCAAACTCTTCTAAACTAATTAAATAGCTAATCTAAGATAGAATTAAGGCCCATATGACCGAATTACACAATGAAAGCATTAGGGCTCATCGATTTCAAGTAAGGTACAAAGCTTGGAATCGATGGGAATATTCATATGCTTATCGACTTCAATGCTCTTTAATTGATCTTCAATGGACTTCAAGCCTTCAAGATGAGTTCGAACAAAGCTTGTTAATGTATCTTTGAACTTCTTAGCTCTTGCTCTAATCATCGGACCTAAAGGCATCTTCAATGGATCAAATGGCATCTTAGGCAACTCCTTGGTGCTTGAATCATCACTTGCGCAAACCCTAGCATCTTCAAGCTTGTCCTTGCTACTTTGCCGCATATGCTCATCCTCTCCACGATCTCCATTGTCTCCATTGTGTTCTTCAAGACCATGATAAGCCCTTGTCGCATCAGTTTACATAATAAGTAAAGAAAAAAAATTCATAACTTTATTGATAATCATATTCAAATCTTACTTAGGAACATAGTCACCTAAGGGTGAATACATATAAAAGCATGATAAAGGAAATTTAAAAGTTCTAAGTCTAGGTTGTTTTCCACCATTCTGGGGACTTGTCATGATCCTCAAGGAAATCAGAGACTTCATAACTTTTTGCTTTGAAGGCATCATCAGACTTTTCACTCGTCAAAGTAGCATTGACTTCAATATCAGTCAAAGTTTGGACATTCTCAACAGTATGGGTATCAAAATGTTTGCCTTTTCCCTTTTTGGATGCCTTATATAAATCGACCAAGTGTTACGACAGGTACGTGCCCAGTGTCCAGTCAGAAGCTATCACTTTTGCGATTGTGGTTACTATCACCATGCTTTTTCACAGGCTGCCTCTTTTTAAGGTTATTTTGAGGGGTCTTATGGTTAGGTTTCCCATCACCTTTTCGGGGAAAATTCCCTTGCATATGCTCACGACCTTTAGGATGGCCCATAATCTTACTCACCCCGGCATTTGCTTCAGGAACTGCCTTAGAGCCCGCGAGCCTTAGTTCATGGTTTTTAAGCATTACCTCATTTGTTTGCTCAGTTGTCAATGGGATAGCTATCAGTTCAGAGTCCGTCGTGAATTGACGTTGTCTGTATTGTTGCTGCAATAGAAATTGGAAGCATGGAGAGTAGAGAATGTCTTCTCTAAAACAGTTTCTGTGAGCTTAACAACACAGAGTTCAAGCGATGACACAATGTCGAACATCACCAACTTATATTCGGAGACAGACTTGAAGTCTTGCAACCTTAGATTCTGCCAATCATATCGAGCTCGAGGGAAAATAATTTGTCTTGGTATTATAATACCTTTCTCTCAGCCTCGTCCATAAAGTGGAAGGATCACAGACATATAAATATTGTGTTTTTAAATCATCACTGAGATACTGACGGATGAATATTAAGGCATTTGCCTTTTGTTTGTCATTAGCCTTTGCCTTTTCAATAATAGTCTTAGCCAGACCATGCCCTTGAAGATGCAATTCAATGTCAAGGCACCAGGAAATGAAGTTACTTCCAGTAACCTCCAAGAGTTAGAATATGGGCTTCTCGATATTTGCCATAATCCTATATGAAATAATTCAAAAAATTATTATGAGTGGTTGGACATAAAATTACACCAGGTAAATTCCCAAGAAAGAATGGAGGGGTCACAAACGGTCTTGCTTAAAATCCACACTCCATAGACAAAATTTTCCTAGACATGTAATTGTAGCATAATGACAACTTCAGGTGTCAAAAATATTATGTGACAACTTCTGGTGTCCACAATAATAAAAATGGCAATTTAAAACCATTCCAATCTTAGGATGACAACTGCTGGAGTCAATATTTTTTTCAGCATGACAACTTCTAGTCTCAAGATAACAATTTAATATAACAACTTTCGGTGTCAAAATATTAATTTAATATGACAACTTCTGGTGTCAATTAAATTTTAAAAAAATAAAAATAAAGAAGGACTAGAAGTAGAAGTAGAAGATAATTTAAACAGAATAAAAATTGTAATTTCAAAGATAAAAGATCAAACCGTCAAACCGAAGATCAAACTTCAAACTTTGCTTGGTAGAGCTTTCGTGCTGATAACATTGTATAAAATAACTAAAGAACAATATGAACAAGGTAAGAACAAATGGAGAGGAAGAGAGAATTCTTATTACTCAGGGAATTGAGAATGTACAATGGGATGATTACAAATGAACTAAAGTAGCTTATTTATAGTTGAACCTCATAGATAGAGATAACTCCTATTTACAGGATAAATCTACATAAGTAAACAATATCACTAATTATCTCCGAAATAAATGTTACTAATAATCTTCTCTTTTATCTCTGATAATTCTCTCCATTTATCACTTGGTAATATTTAGCCAGAGAAATGATTTGAAAGTCCATTTATCCATAACAATATATAAATAAATGAAGGAAAGGAAAGGAAAGGAAATTAAGCGCCATTCTGACTATTCTTCGTTCGCACGCATTGTATATGACGCACGCCTGTATTGATGCGAAATATGTGCTTACTCGACTCACTCGGAAATTTATTTAATTAAATGGTTTTCTTAGTAGACAACAACATAATTGATAATGTTGTTTTTTATTTCTCCCTCCGTCCCATATTATCTATCTGTTTTGACCATATCATAAATATAAGGAAAGTTGGTTTGAACACAAAATTTAATAAGACTTTTACCATACTTTACAATAATACCCCAACTTTACTTAACATATGTTTCTCTTCCCACATTTAATAAGGGTAAAAATTACTCAAAAGTATCTTGATTATCTAAATGTAACAAAAAAAAGTCCCAAAAAGGAACAGATAATACGGGACGGTGGAAGTACTTTGTGAGAATTTTCTTCTCCATTCTTATACTCCCTCTGTCCCTTTTTATCTGTCGGCAATAACCGAATTACATATACCAAGAAAAATAGTTGGTGCTGGTTAAATTGATGAATTTAATAAAACATTAGCCTTACTTTCAGTAACCTCCAAGATTTGGAATTTGGGCTTCTCGATATTTGCCATAATCATATATGGAAAAATTCAAAAAATTAGTATGAGTAGTTGCACTTAAAATCACACAAGGTAAAATCCTAGGAAAGAATGGTGGGGTCCTAAACGTTCTCACTTAAAATCCACACTTGTTAGCCAAAATTTGCCTAGGCATGTAATTGTAGCAAAATGACAACTTCAGGTGTCAAAAATAATATGTGACAACTTCTGGTGTCAACAATAATAAAAATGACAATTTAAAATAATTCCAATCTTAGGATGACAACTTTTGGTGTCAATAATTTCCTCAGCATGACAACTTCTAGTGTCAAGATAATAATTTAATCTGACAACTTCTGGTGTCAGTTAAATTTAAAAAAAATAAAAATAAAATAAAGTTGTAGAAGTAGAAGATAATTTAGATAGAATAAAAATTGAAATTTCAAAGATAAAAGATCAAACCTTCAAACATAAGATCAAACTTCAAACCTTGCTTGGTAGAGCTTTCGTGTTGATAACATTGTATAAAATAACTAAAGAACAATAAGAACAAGGTAAGCACTTAAGTAGAGAAAGTGAGAATTCTTATTAGTCAGAGAATTGAGTATGTAGAATGGGATGTTTACAAATGAATTAAGGTAGCCTATTTATAGCTGAACCTCATAGTTGGAGATAACACCTAGTTACAAGATAAATATACATAAGTGAATAATATTACTAATTATCTCCTCATAAATGTTGTTGATAATTTTCTCTTTTATCTCTAATAATTATCTTCATTTATCAGTTGGTAATATCTAGCCAGATAAATGTTGTGAAAGTCCATTTATCCATAATAATATATAAAGAAATAAAAGATAGGAAAGTAAATTAAGCATCATTCTGATTGTTCTTCCTTCCCACGCAATATATATGCCATACGCTTGTATTGATGCAAAACATGTGCTTACTCGACTCACTCAAAAATTTATTTAGTTGAATGGTTTTCTTAGTAGACAACAACATTATCAATAATGTTGTTGTCTACTACTCCCTCTGTCCCATATTATATGTCATTTTTTACCATATCACAAATATGAAGAAAGTTGGTTGGAATACAAAATTCAATAAGACTTTTACCATACTTTACAATACTACCCCCAACTTTACTTAACATGTGTTTCTCTTCCCACACTTAATAGGGGTAAAAATTAGTTAAAAGTGTCTTGATTACCTAAATAGGATAGATAATTTGGGACAAAAAAGGACCCAAAATGGGACAGATTTATATGGGACGGAGGGAGTACTTCGTAAGAATTTGCTTCTCCTTTCTAATACTCCCTCCGTCCCTTTTTATCTGTCGGCAATAACCGAATTAAACTGACTAAGGAAATTAGTTAGTGTTGGTTAAATTGATGAGTTTAATAAAACTTTAACTTTACTTTCCTAAATTACCCTTAACATCTCTCTTCATTTATTTTCTATTCTACGGCCCATTTTGTATACACCCATTTTTGTCCTGTATCCTTCAATTTAAATCAATTTATTTCTTTTTTGGCATTAGGGTCATTCAGGGGCATTTTGGTCATTTTCACATTTAGGGGCATTTTGGTCATTTTGATTCCACTTTCAATTTAGATTAACTAATTCATTTTAGTCATCTAGATTGCATTTGAAAAAACCCAAAAAAAAATCTTAGTATGCATCTTTGGCATTTTTACATATTTCATGTCTTAACTTCATTTATTAAATATGTCATGCCATAACTTCATTTAGTGATTTAGTATTGTTGCACTTTAATCATGTAGCTTAAGCTCAATTTAGTTCATTTATCAATTAGTTAGATATTGCATAAAAAGCATTTGAATATTGCATTTTGCTAAGTAAAATTTCATTATAAGCATTGTCATTAATGTCACTATGAAAAATAAAAAAATTAAAAATAAGAAAATCACAAAAAGAATTCATAATTTCTCATTTATTCATTTGCATTGCACCTTTCATGTTTTAGATTCCAAAATTACGAAATAAAAAAATAGAAATAAGAAAATCACAGAAATATGTTTTATTGCTTATTCATTTGCTTATTCATTTCCTTACATCAGGGATATACAAAAATATTCTCTTAACTGCCTTGCATATCACATTTTGAAAATTGAGTTAGTTTTCTTGGCAGTCAAAGGTCCCCATAGGGGTGATCATCGAGTCGGTTTTGGGTCAATCGGGTCAGTCGGATCGGTTTCAACCAAAACCGAAATTGTAATATATCAACAGACAACCGACCCGACTAAATGGGAAACCGTCAAAACAGAAACCAATCGGTTTCGGGTCGGTTTTTCGGTTTGAAAATATTAAATATATATATATATATTACATATTAATAATATGTTATATATTAAAATAAAATTCTTAAACATATATATATATTCTATTTACATATATATATATATTCTTATTTAATAAAATATTTTACATATCAAAATAAAAATGATTTTCGGATATATATAATTTATATAATAAAAATTGAAAAATATAATTTATAACTAAACCCTATGTGCAGAACGACGTCGTTTTGACACTTCGGTTTCTCGAGTCGGTTTCGGTTTCAATTATCATACCGACAACCGATCCAATAAACCACCAAAACGATTTCCCAAACCGAATCACCCAACAAAACCGACTCATCCGACCCATTTCAGCCATTTTCAATCGATTCGGATCGGTTTCTCGGTTTGACCTGATTTTTTTATCACCCCTAGGTCCCCATAAGGAATGTTTCCTTTTTCTGACTTGGCTTTTTTGTGTCCTCATTTGTTAATTTGCCTGCCAAGTCAAAATTTCAGCCCCATAAATAACTTCAACGATAGCAATGCAGCAGATAAGGGACAACAAGAAATTAGGGACAATGCCAATTTCAAACTGATCATAAGCATGGTAGTAAGACACCAAATAAGGGACAACAAGTAATTAGGCCTGAAGAAAGTTGATTTTTAGCCATTCAAACTCAGTGCTCAAGATCAATTCCCAACTTCAAACTCCAACATGACCATGAAATGAAAAACAGTTTTGGAATCCAAGCAATGCTCTAAAGTGAAGCATCAGAAGCCTATAATGGATAGAAAAGAGCTAATGTGCTGCACTATGACTCGAGGAAAGTATAAACAGCTCCTGAAGAATACAAACTCAATAAAGGCCATCACATTGTAAAGGCATTCATGTAAAAATTCTGTTCACAAATGAACAACAGAAAATGCCTATTAGAAATGCAGTAGCAGCTGGACCATAGTGGTAAATTGGCATCAAAAACAGGGTCAGCAGGGCACAATTACAAAAGATTTAAGCTAAGTGACAATTGCAAGCATTTTGGTACTCAACACACAACTGTAGGAAATCGAAAGGTGGCACAAGGATAACAATTCAGCAGCATTCATTCATTAATAGCCTAAACAACAATGTCACATATATGGCAAGCAATCCTCATGCACTTGAAGCAGTAGTAAATGGAATTCTAGGTTTCAATAGTCATTAACCAAAAGGAAAACGAGCAATTATCAAGCAACAGTTCAAGTTTACTAGGATTGGTTAAGAAACTAATTGGAGAAAATTCACCTGGAAAATAGGCTAGCGCATAATCGTGCCAACTCAGCATTATTGCCTTCTTCCAACCGTTTATGCAAACAAGTAAAGTTGATAAGTGCAAAAGAATTTCAGAAAAGGAGGCCAGGAGGTTAAAATCACACCTGAATATCAGTGAACATGAAAAGGGGAGTAAGAAATTACCTCATCGGAAGCCTCAGAGCCAGCTTGATCCTTATCCCATTTGCTGGCTAGCAAATTCATGGTCATAAGGGACAAAGTTAGTTAATCAAATAAAATGGGAAAAGGAAGAAAAATGAAAAAAGAAAATAGCAGCTGGCAGAGGTGATTAAGGGGGAACTCTCTCTCTTGAAAAAAAAAGATCATCATCATCGTTCTCTGGATTCATTTTCTCCACACACCCTCACTCTCTTGTGGATCCTCTCTTGAGTCTCTCTCTTCTCTCACAAGAATTCAATTCTTATCTCCCTAATGCACTCGAGAAAACTCTGAATACTCCCTTATTGCAGAAAGCTTTCCCCTTCCATGAACATATCGAATTGACAAACAGAGGAATTTGTCTCTCACTAAACAAGATTCCATCTTGTTCTTCCATAAAATAAAAAAGAAAGTAAGAAAATACGCGCAAGAAAAGGGGTCATTTACCTAGGGTCGAGCCTTCCTTTCGCCTAGGATCCATCCACTTTATTCCTTCCCATTTCTTCAACCATTTTCTGAAAAAACATGTAAACAACAAAGATGGGGAATCAATTTCGGGCTAGGAAGAGCTATCATCTAGCAAGTTTTGATTAAAATTTCCAATGGGCAAATGAAAGTTGAGAGGGTAATGAGAAACATCTCAAAACCATGACGATCCGCCAGTGAATTGGAGAGATTAGAAGCTTCAAAATCTCGGTTCGGGTTGAGCTTTTTGGGGGCTTCCGCGGTTGTGTTTGAGAGAGATGAGACCAGATTTGGGTTTGGGACGATGACAGGAGAAAATCTGGAGCTCGCGGGCTCCATCGAAAGCCAGAGAAGTCGTCGTCACGGTGGAGCGCGACGGCAGTCTTGACGGCTAGGGTTTCATTATTTGGAAGAAGAAGAAGATAAGATGGTATTTATACTAAGCTCCAAACCCGCCCCATATCATCCATGGTTTGACCTGATCCGAATCTACCGAGCCCATTTTCCCTTTTGGGTAACTTTTTTGACTTTGGGCCTATGATTTCCTTATTTGGGCTTTTAAATTATCTTATGCATTTGGGCTTTGTTGATACTTTTTTTAGTTTGGTCTAGTCCCATTAGTTTAAGGAATTTAATTTAAATTTCAATAAATTTGTAGAAATAAGATTCTAGAATTAGTTTAATTTCATAATTTAGTTTAATTTTCAATAGGTTAATAAAAAGAAAAATATTAGTTTGAGCATTTGCACGACATGTTTATTTTCAGTTAATTTAAATTGTTTGCATATCACGCCACTTAAAATGGTTGACAACCGTAGCCTTCCAAGGAAGGGGCTTTTAGGAGTGGTCGAGTATTCGGGACTCTCTGAATGTCCCAGAGGATGAGACAGTTCTTCTTGGGTTGTGTTGGAGTTCCTAGCATATATCCCGGGAAGGGCTTTCGATAACCCGGGACTACGCGAGTCAGCTTAAATAAATGAACCATTGCATGAATCATTATATTCATTGCATTGATCAGTTTAGGTCAAAAATTGAAAAGTCCAGTTCAAAAGACCAGTCTTATCTTGTTTCCACTTTTCCAAAATTGCCCTTCCTCATTGGAATGTGTTGTCTAGGTCTGCTTTTTCCCAAGTTGCCCTTCCTCATCGGAAGGAGTTGTCTAAGTCTACTTTTTCCCAAATTGCGCTTCCCCATCGGAAGGTGTTGTTTAGTTTCCCAGTTTGCCCTTCCTGGTCAGAAGGTGTTGTTAAGTTTCCCAGTTTGCTCTTCCCCATCGGAAGGTGTTGTTTAGTTTTCCAGCTTGCCCTTCCCCACTGGAAGGTGTTGTCTACATTTCCCAGTTTGCCCTTCCTCATCGGAAGGTGTTGTTTAGTTTTCCTATCTTGCCCTTCAACACTCGAAGGTTTTGTTTGCTCTTCTTATTCCAAAATGCCCCTTCCCGGTCAGAAGGTCACTGTTTCCTTTATCTGTTTCCCAAAATGCCCCTTCCCAGTCCGAAGGTCACTGTTTTCTTTATCTCTTTCCCAAAATGCCCCTTTCCGGTCGTAAGGTCCCTGTCTTCTATATTTGTTTCCCAAAATGCCCCTTCCCGGTCGGAAGGTCCCTATTCTCTTTGTTTGTTTCCCAAAATGCCCCTTCCTGGTTTGAAGGTCCCAGTTTTCTTTCATTGTTCCCAAAATGCCCCTTCCCGGTTGGAAAGTCCAGTTTTCTCTTCAGATTTGAGTTTAGCTTTATTGTTTTCTAAAGAGTAATAAAAGGTGTTAATTCACTTAAACAAAGAAAGAAAAACCAAAATATAGGAGTAAGGATTAAAAGCAACCATTAATATTAAACTTGTTAGATTTTGTTTTGACTAGAAGTACCGTCGTTTGACGGGTGTTGTGGGGGTGCTAATCCTTCCCCACACGTAACCGACTCCCAGACTCAGATTTTGGTTCGTAGACCGTACTATTAGACTTACTGTGTCCGTCGTCAAGAATGGTCTATTAGGTCTAATAATTGTGGGTGGCTAATCACACCTAGGCAAAAAAGATTAGTGGCAACTCTTTCATCTTTCCAAAGTCGTTTCGGCAGGGTTTGGTGCCCCGGATCCGCACGTTGCGACAGCTTGGCGACTCCGTTGGGGACATTGGAGAGTCAGGCCTCACTTAGTCTAATCAAGATCTAGGGTTTAATAAAACGGTTGCTTGCTTTTCTTTCTATGTTTGTTTTGCATCTTTATCGCTTTTCCATGTATCTATCTGTTTGCTTCACCCATGTCTTGTGTTGTTTCTCTTGTTTTCTATTGTGGTTAGTTACTAGGTCTGCCAGGTTTAGTTTTAGGGTAAAAGGTTTGTTTGTCCCTTCTGCACCACATCACTTTCTACATTGCATGCATCAGCTCGAACCCGGAGCTTAAACTTTTTACCCTTAGCCTGGGGGCAGATTAGATAACCTTCGTGGGGTCAATTAAGATCCCCGTATGGGTTATGTGAAATGCCACCACTCAGATTGAACCCTTTTCAATGAGCCTATAATGGGTGAGAATCGGGGGCCTTGCGATGAAGTGGGCGACAGTGAGGACAATTTGGGAACCTTTAGAGTCTGACCGAAATGATGCATATAGTGGTGAGCAAACCAGCCTGTATAGAGTCAAACCCCGGAAATGAGTGTATAAGACATACATAACCTTTATCTCTTTTACCGTTTTCAAATAAAGACTGTAGACTGGGTAATGACTTTATTCGCAATAGGTAGACTCCCCGCCCCAAGGGCATTTCCATCCTTTTTACTTTTTGGAAAACAAAAAGCTTTGTTAATAAAAATGATGGGGGCATGATTTCTCTTCAAATTTCAATTATCTTTTCATGATCAGTTACTAACAACTTTTTGACTGTCTGTCGTTTTCTCTTTTTACAGACACATCTATATAACTCTTTTGTTTTGCAGGTTTCATTGTGCACCCACATGCATTTCATATTTTCAAAAGCATAGTTGATCATGCACGCTCATGCATTTGCTCATCAACATAGTTTTCCATGTCATGCATCTTTTCTATATATCCACGTCACTTGCATTTTGTATTTCCATGCACAGTTACAGGAGCTATAGAGTTGTTAGGCCACTAACTTGTATATATGATCATGCATGCATTATGCATTAGTAAATCACTTGTATATATGGCACATTTATCATGCATCGTCATTAGTACTTGTTATTAGATGCATTTCATGCATATGGATTCTTCATGTAGATCACTTGTAAATGTTACTTGTTTTCTACTTGCTTTGTTGGAGTCTAACATCGACAGGAAGTATGGGAGATTCGTTCAAAACCGGAGTGCCCCACTTGAAGCTGAGTTAGATATTGGCCAAGATGAAAATGATAAATGGGCGACTTAATGAAGCATCGTTGTCAAGCTAACGGTAGGGATTGGAGATGCAAAGCGGGGTAAAATACCTTCCTTCCTCAGATACTTCGAAAGCAGCCAGGTCATGCTAGTGAAAAAGTCAAAGACAACAACAAAGGGGGTCTTAATTGGATTCTCAATGTAATGGATGGTCACACAACTCAAGCTCAGTCGCAAAGGGGCAACGAAAGCTCGCCTCAGGAGGAATTTCTAAAACTTTGGAGCGCATCATACGCATGCATGACATTGGCATAACATTTTGGTTTAAATCATTGTATTTTGATTCTTTATCATGTAGGATTGCATTGTGTTAATAGTGGTTAAAACTGTTGCACTTTCATTAATCGACTTAATTAAATAAAGTTCTGTCGTTAAACAAGAATAAAGCTTGCAGAATCAAGTGATCACCACTTAGAGACAGTTCTCAAAAGTGCCCAGCAAGGGGCAAAAATCTTCGCCTAGGCGATGACCAAAGGGGTGAGGGAGTTTTCGATGATAAAACAAGAAACAATCTTTTCAATAAAAAGTTTTGAATAAATAATAGGTTTTTATACCCAAAAGAGCCGATTCTTTTTCTCGGAAAACAATTTGAACCTGAAGCCCCATACTTTTTAGGACACATATCGGGATCTCTTCATGCCACAAAAGAAATCACTTAAAAGGCTATATTCAAATCACTTTCAGGCCTTAAGAAGACAAATTGGTTCAGAGATCAAATTGGAACATGAGTCTTAATTTTATTAATTGGGGAAGTCCACATTGGAAGTAAAATAGGATCCTTGTGGGGCAAATACTCAATGAAGGGCATGCATTCCATAAAAAGGGAGTCATTGGAAAAAGGACATCCAGATGTGATATTGAGAAGAAGAAGATAAAGACAAAGTTTGTTGGCTTAAACCAGAATGCCATGATAAAAGAATCAAGAGTGATATTGGGCTATCTTGGGTCTTTATTTTAAAATTGATAGATTTTGCTTCAAGTGAAAAAGAAATGATTTTCATGTGACATTTATTGAGTTATTATTAGAGTTTCAATTCCAAGTTTTTGTTAATTTCAAATCCTACTTTAGGTCTCTAGTCGAGAGTTTCTTGTATCGATCTAAATCCAGTTTCATTTCCGAATCCTAATCGAGGTCTCTAGTCGAGAGTTTTCAATTCCAAGTCTAATTTCATTTCCAAATCCTAATCGAGGTCTCTAGTCGAGACTTTCTTGTTTCAATCTAAATCTTGTTTCATTTCAAATCTTGCTCGAGGTGTCTAGTCGAGAGTTTCTTGTCTCAATCCAAAATTCTTTTTTCAGTTCAAATCCTGCTAGAGGTCTCTAGTCGAGAGTTTCTTGTTTCAATCTAAAGTCCTGTTTCGTTTAAAATCCTAATCGAGGTCTCTAGTCAAGAGTTTCTTGTTCCAATCTAAAGTCTTGTTTCCTTTCAAATCCTAATCGAGGTCTCTAGTCAAGAGTTTCTTGTTTCAATCTAAAGTTTTGCTTCGTTTAAAATCCTAATTGAGATCTCTAGTCGAGAGTTTCTTGTTTCAATTCCAAGTCTTGTTTCGTTTCAAATCCTAATCGAGGTCTCTAGTCGAGAGTTTCTTGTTTCATTTCCAAAATCTTGTTCTTTTCAAACCCTAATCGAGAGTTTCTTGTTTCAATTCTAAATTTTGTTTCATTTCCAAAATCTAATCGAGGTCTCCAGTCGGAGTTGTCGTTCCAAGTTTTTTGTTTTGTTTCAAATCCTGCTTGAGGTCTCTAGTCGAGAGTTTTCAATTCCAAAGTCTAGTTATATTTCCAAATCCTAATTGAGGTCTCTAGTCGAGAGTTTTCAATTCCAAAGTCTAGTTTCATTTCCAAATCCTAATCGAGGTGTCTAGTTGAGAGTTTCTTGTTTCAATTCAAAATCTTGTTTCGATTCAAATCCTAATCGAGGTCTCTAGTCGAGAGTTTCTTGGTTCAATCCAAAATCTTGTTTCGTTTAAGATCCTGCTTGAGGTCTCTAGTCGAGAGTTGTCATTCCAAGTTTTGTTTCATTTCAAATCATGTTCGAGATCTCTAGTCGAGAGTTTTCAATTCAATTTTGTTTCGCTTAGGTCCAATTTGAGGTCTTCACTTTAGAGTTTCGGTCCCAGAATCCCACTTTTGGAACACCCTTTCTTCTAGAAACTCTAATATAAATTCAATAAATACACAAAAATGGGTGTCTACGTCTTTGCACATTTCCCTATTATTGAAAAGTTTATAAAGTGCTCTTTTGCAAACTTCCCAATAGTCGGAAAATGCACAAAGAGGGGCAGCTGTAGACACCCATTTTTGTCCTTTGTCCTTCAATTTAAATCAGTTTATTTCTTAAATGGCATTACGATCATCCAGAGGTATTTTGGTCATTTATGCATCTAGGGGCATTTTGGTCATTTACTAATTATTTTTAGCATTTTTGTAATTAGTTTATAGTGTCATTTATTAATGTTGCATTTAATTTGGTTGTGCGTGGGCATGTTGCATTCTATCATTTGCATTTAAAGATTCATAAATTTAAAATTACAAAAAAAAAGTTGTTTATTCCATTCGGATCCCTTCCTCATTTTGCATATACTTTTTGCATTTATTAGACATTTAGGATCGTATCAAACTTAGTGATTGTTTCCTTTGCATGGCATACTTACATTTTGCATTAATATAATACAGAATACAAAAAAATGGATATTACAAAATCACAAAAAAGAAAATTAGTTACATTTATTTTACATTTCTTCATTTTTCACATTTGGATTTGGTTTACAAAAATTGCAAAAAAAAAAAAAAAAGAGGGTTTCAAATTTGGTTCCATCTTTGGCCCTTCTGTTTTAGTGTTCAAAAGCTTTTGACCCCAAGTTCCTTAAAATGCTCCTAGCTTAATCTTCAACCTGCAAAGAATGAAAGGAAAAGAAATTTAGAATGTTGTACTTCAGGAAGATTCAAATTACATGTTAACATTCCATTCTAGTACTAAACCATCCTAGCATTGTCTAGGCAAGCATGTTTGGTATTGGTGCTTTATTTTTACAGGATAATTACTAAAGTGAACCAGCTACATTAC
This sequence comes from Corchorus capsularis, assembly GCA_001974805.1. NCBI lineage: Eukaryota > Viridiplantae > Streptophyta > Magnoliopsida > Malvales > Malvaceae > Corchorus > Corchorus capsularis. Next base: position 19,084 of record AWWV01006978.1, read on the forward strand.
AAGGGCAGAGCAATGCTAATATGCATGCAGAAGTACAGAGGCAAAATGCAGGGGAACAACAAAACAGCAAGCATGGTATACACAGAGATTCATACAGTTCAGCTCAGTTAAGTCATAAGATCAAGTCAACAAGGAAAGAATCACGAAAGGTCAAATGGATCAGTGGCAAATAGGAACAAATGGTCATTGAACAAAAGGCAATAGCACAACAAGCAAAGCTGTTGACATGGAATTATAAACAGAGATCAGACTTCACATTCAAGGAAAATTTTCAAGCATTGTCGTAGCATAGAGTTCAGTCATGGGGCATCATTCATATTATTTTATATTACTCTAATTTGGACATTCCCCTATTCAATTTAACATTCATCATCCAGTTCAACAGCAAGGGTCAATTACCAATGCAGCAAACAAACAGGGACTAGAGTCAATTTGACTGATGATCAAGGGTGATGGTCCAATCAGCAACTTCACACAAATTCATCACAGTGAATTTAAACCATCTGTAGGTTATGGAGAGAGAAACCTTACCTCGTCAGCTCAGCTCTTTCTTTCTACAATGGCAACTGATTGTGCAAGGAGACAAAATTAGTGATAAGTAAAGGAAAATTTCAGCAAAACAGGATGAGAAATGAAATTCGGAGAGGAAATTACCTCATTGGAAGCCTCAGTGCCAACTCCTCCTTATCCCCTTCTCGATGGGTCCATATCACCTACAATTGCCAATACTGCAATCCTGCAGTTGGCTTACTTGGACCAATAACTATCGGACACGTGGACAATTGTTTTGTATCATGTTTAACGATGAACTAACGCCGTGTGTGGAGTGCTTCTTCTCCACTGAAATCTTCCCCCCTTTTTTCCTCTTTTAATAAATATTTTCTCATCCTTTAAAAATGATTTCTCTTTTACCATTTTAACAAAAGCACCCAAATCTTGACAATTCTGAATTCTGGGTTTAGGTGAGTTTTGCTATTTTGAAAAGAAAAGGAGGTTGATTTGAACTTTTGGAACTCAAAATCCATTACTTATGCAATCTCAAGCTTTTAATCTTTGGTGAGTTGTTTCGATTTGTTCAAAACTCAAAAGCTGTAAATTATCAATATTTTTTCTTCATTTTCTTTGATTTGGGTATTGTTACTGGTTCTGGTCTATATATTTGACCGGTTTCTTGGATATTCATTGAAAACAAATATGAGCAAAAACGAATCTGAAAAATAAATTTTTAAAGGATCCAGTTAATTAATGTATCGCATAAACAAAAAGTGTGAAAAAAATATAAAGATGATGAGAATTTTGATTGGAATAAAAAAAAGGATTGAAACAAGAAAAGTGAAAGAAACGCGGATGAAAGAGAAGGGAAGAAGAGAACAGAGAAAGAAACATAACAAAGGAGT
>AWWV01006979.1:0-55906 GCA_001974805.1 Corchorus capsularis
GGGAGTGCCAATTATTCATGGAAGGGTGACGAAGGAGACCTATAAACAGTGATCGATAAAGTATTACGGCGACTGGATAATTGGAAAGGAAAAAGTTCTTAGTTATGCTGGGAGGAGGACTTTGATACAGTCTACTCTTAATTCCTTACCGATTTACACCATGCAAACAGCTCTGCTCCCGGTGTCAGTGTGTAATAAGTTAGATCAGTGTAATCGGAATTTCTTATGGAGTGGTGAGGCAGATAAGCAGCATGGACATTTAGCGAGTTGGGACATAATTTGTCGTCCAAAAGGAAACGGAGGACTTGGCCTTCGAAAGGCACGTGTTTCCAATATGGCACTTCCTGCGAAAACGGGATGGAAGCTACAAGTTCGCCAACAAAGTTTATGTTCTGAGATTTTCCATCGTAAGTATTTGAAGGGGCAGAAGTTTGTTGAGTCTACTGTTCATAATAGAGGTTCGGCAACTTGGCGTGGGCTGCTAAAAACTCGTGATTGTGTTCGTCGAGGGACACGTTGGCGTGTTGGTGATAGCCAATCCATTAAGTTGTGAACTGATTGGTGGGTTGGAAAGGGACCTTTGTTGAATGAAGTTCAATCAAATGATCATCTTATTGATGTCAATGCTAGTGTTGCTTCGTTGCTGAACAACGATGGATCTTGGAGGCTGGATGATGTGGCTCTGGCTCTTCCCAATTCGTGTCTGGAGGAAATTTGAGCCATACCAATCTTTAATTCTGTGGTTGAGGGTGATAGATGTGTTTGGGGATTAGAAAATCATGGCCAGTTTTCTTCGAAATCGGTAGGGCTGAGCATCGGTCGGTTCGGTCGGTTTTGGTTCCAGAAAATGTCATACCGACAACAACCCATTACTATATTTTTGGAACCGCCAACCGACCGACTGGTATTACCAACCGATGACAACCGACATTTTCGGTTTCAGTCGGTTAGGCGGTTTTAGTCGGTTTCTACCGACTTTGCAATTGCAGCAATTAGCCAAACAACCCAACACCACCTCAAATTGACAAGTTCAATAACCTAAAACAACAAAAAAATGCAATCAGGATTCAGGAATACAACCACAAGTATCAACATTTAACAAAGTAACAATTACAGACCCTATATTCTAGCCAGTAATCAAATTATTTTAGAACAAGGAATCAAATTGAGGAAGAAATAGTCGAACTCAAAACCAAAAGCCAATAATAATCAAATCAATAATCAAATAAAAATCAAACCATAAGTACCTTTATGAAGCCTTTGCAGAATACTCGAATTCAAAGACAAGCAACAAACGGCAAAACCCAGGAACTTCAAAGTTCAAACTTTGATATGAACCCTAAAAAAAAATCAGGGGTTTTTGGATTTAATGAATTCAACCGAACAAACATAACATCGGAATCATATATGGGTCGTCAAACTTCAAACTCGAAGCCAACAAATCCATTTGATTTTTCAAAACATAAACTGATAAACAGAAAAGGAAGAGTGAAAAATCGAAGGAAAAACGAAAAAAAGGGGGTAAACTAGATGAAAAAAGGAAAGGGATTTACATGAGAGGATTTTCCAACAGAGAAATTTGATTTCGATCCAAGAAATCTAAGGTTTCAATTGAAACCAAAGATGGAGCAGAAAGGGGAAAAATCGTAGAGAGGGAGAGAGAGAAGAGAAGTCAGATCTGTTTTAGTTTTAGGTTTTAAGTTTTTTTAATTTTTAAATCTCTTTTCCTATATATATATTTACGGTTTTTTCAAAAATTTTAATACATATAAATACTAAAATCAGATATATATAATATATATATATATAATATAAAATATAAAATATAATATATATTAATATTCGGTCGGTTTCGGTTCGATTTCGGGGAAAAAAACCATACCACCTACCGACCGAATGTTGTTATCGGTTGTCGGTTTGAACTGACTAACCGACCGAAATCGCCTAACAGCTTTAAGCGGTTTACCGCCATTCGGTTTCGGTCGGTCCGGTCGGTTCAAACGACCAATGCTCAGCCCTAGAAATCGGCATATTGTGAATTGATGAATCAGAACGCTAATGATGTATGGCAAGGGCGATGTTCTTGGATATGGAAGCTTCCTGTTCCAGAAAGAGTTCGTTTTTTCTGCTGGTTATTGTTCATCAATTGCCTTAATACTTTTGAGATCCTGCATCGGAAGGGTATGGGAGTTGAAACTCATTGTCGATTGTGTCATGCTGGGTCAGAATCGGTTGACCATATCTTTCGTTTGTGCCCTTTTGCTAAGGGTGTTTGGGAGTGTGTTGGCCGCCGCTTTGGTGTTACATTAGATAATAATCCTGATTTCAATACTTGGTTGATTTCTAATGCATCCAAGCGGATTCGGGTACGTCTCGGATTCCTTTGGCAATCCTTTTTTCCTTCCTTACTTTGGAGTTTTTGGAAGGCTCGAAATGCTTTGGTGTAAACTAATACAATACCCCAGGCGGAGTTATTTCGTATGCTATTAAACTGACTTTGGAAGCAGGACAAGTTTTCTCTCCCTCCAGAGAGCTTAGTGGAGCTTCGGGCCAACTAGTCAAATGGTGTAAGCCGCCTCAAGGATGCTTTCTGCTCAATACTGATGGTTCTAGGCGTCATTCGGACAACCATGCCTCTGCAGGTGGGTTGATCCGAGATGATGCAGGTAATTGGGTGGTGGTTTCATGCTTAATATTGGGGTAACTAATAGTTTAGAGGCTGAGTTATGGGGTGTGCGACAAGGATTGATGCTTGCTAAGGCGAGAGGTTATGCCCCATTAGTTGTTGAGTTGGATGTGGCGGTAGTCGTCCAATTTTTGAAAAGTTCAATACCAAGTTGCCATCCCAGTTATACGCTAGTGAGGGACTGTTTGGAGCTTATTCAGGGGACTTGGATAGCAGAGATTCGTCACATTTTTCGAGAAGGTAACAGGTGTGCAGATGGTTTAGCATTATTAGCACATGATGCTGCTTATGGGCTCTCCATTTGTGAAGACCCTCCGAATGAGATTCTTACCTTATTGTCTGAAGAGCGACTCGGGATTGGCACACTGAGACCGTAGTATCTGCCTTTTGCTCTTATAACTGTTCTTATGAAACAAAAAAAAATTTAGAGCAATTTGTCACCGTTTGTTTTTTTCTTCTAGAATAATTTCACAAAAGGCTAGGAATAGGATCATTTAATTGATCCTAATAAAAGTTTGTATCCATTTTAATTGAGATTTAAATTTAAATATTTCAAAACACAAAAAAAAATTTACCTTTTCCCCCTAAAACTTCACCTTACCCAAAACAAAAGTAATTAAATTAAAAATCAAAAATTAGAACCATGGTTGTTTATAGGGTTTAGTTCTAAATTCTAATCTTTCCGGTAATAAAAGATTATTATGGTTTGAAGTGGGAATGGGATTCCCACCACATTCCAATGTCATTCCCACTTCAAGGTGTTTAGATGAACTTGTGAGAATGTTCCATTCCCTACACAGGATTTCCATTGATAATTAAAGATAACCTAAAACAAACGCAACCTAATTTCCATTGAAAACTTATCTTGATGAATGTATTTAGTGTTCAAATTGGACATGCAAGCTCAATATATAGCTTGAAAAGCATTATTTCAAGGTTAACAAAGTAATTTGACACAAGGACTACAATGGAAGATATATTTGAAAGGAATAAAGCAATGTATAATTGAGGGGTATCCTGCATCCAGGAGAAGAATGAGCAAAAACTGGAAATATGATATTTTACTAAAGCCAATTTCAAGAACAGTAAATATCAAAATGAGACCAAATACAATGCTCAAGACTTACAGCCATGAAACGGCACGGGGCATAATTTTTCTTTGGTTTGAAAACAAAACTAAAACTTTTCCTAAGCTTATGAAACAAAACCACTATAGTAAGAGTTGGAAAATTGTGCCTTTGATAATAATGTAATTTGGGTCCAAATCTGAATAATTTCCAGGGCACGTAGTTAGATTTCACTTTTGGCAGCTTGTGGCAAAATTTTTCTATATATACTAAGTTGGAAAAACCCAAGCAAAAATCATCAGAGTTCTTCATTAATCAATCATCAATCAATTCGAGTTCATCTATCCAACAACTATGGCAGTTGCAAATCAAAATCAATGTCTTTGTTTGGCCTTAATCTTCGTGTTGGGAACCAGTTTAGTGTTTCAAGGCAGTTCGAGGACTCTCCTAAGTCAAGATGAATCCTCAATGCACGAGAGGCATGAGCAATGGATGGCTCAGTATGGACGAGTTTACAAGGACCTCAACGAGAAGGCTAACATTTCAGGACTTTCAAAGAAAATGTGGCATTTATCGACTCTTTTAATGCAGCCAACAAGAAGCCATACAAGCTTGGCCTCAATCAATTTGCAGATCTTACAAATGAGGAATTCACAGCTTCGCGAAATCGATTCAAGGGTCACATGTATTCCAACACTGCTACAACTTTCAATTATGAAAATGTAACTGCAATACCATCTGCCATGGAATGGAGACAGAAAGGAGCTGTAACACCTGTCAAGGACCAAGGCCAATGTGGTAAGTGAAAAATTTTTAGTACCAAAAAACTTGGAATTAGCTGCATTAATTCTACATGACATTTTCTTAATAATCTTAATCTAATGACAAAATATGTACATATACAGGATGTTGCTGGGCATTTTCTGCTGTGGCAGCAATGGAAGGGATCACAAAGCTGACGACAGGCAACCTAATCTCCCTGTCTGAACAGGAATTGGTCGACTGTGATGTCAATGGTGAAGATGAAGGCTGCGAGGGCGGTCTGATGGATGATGCATTTGATTTCATCCAGAACAATAAAGGCCTAACGAGTGAAGCTAATTACCCTTACATGGGACAAGATGGGACTTGCAATACTAACAAGGAATCAAACCATGCTGCAACTATTAATGGACATGAAGATGTACCTGCCAACAGCGAGGCAGCATTGCTCAAGGCAGTAGCCAATCAGCCTGTTTCTGTTGCTATTGATGCCAGTGGTTCAGAGTTCCAATCTTACTCGGGACCTTGTGGAACTGAGCTAGACCATGGTGTCACTGTTGTTGGTTATGGAGTTGCAGATGATGGAACCAAATATTGGCTGGTGAAGAACTCTTGGGGCACGACTTGGGGTAAAAATGGGTACATTAGGATGCAGAGGGATGTAGATGCAAAGGAAGGACTCTGTGGTATTGCAATGCAAGCTTCTTACCCAACTGCATAAATACTATTTTGATACCCAAAATATGCAATATTATGGATGTATAATACAAAAGTCCTAATTTTTAATTTACTTGTAAGACTGTTCTGGTGTCATGCCAAGACAAGTATTCAAAACTATTATTGTTGTAATTGTTAAAGTTATACAGATATCATCAAGAAATTCCTAATCTATTGGAATCTGTGTTTACAGTCTACTTAAACAATGAATTCCTCTGTAATTTAACTCAACACTGCAGAGTGTTCTTCGGTTCATCATGTGGTAACTTAAGTTTAGGTACTAAGTGACAGTCCATTTGGTTTCTGTTACAATGCTACTATGTTTTGATTCTGTAAACATTTTCCTTGAAAATGCAGCTAGAGTGAATTGAGTTTAAGATTGAACGCGAGGAAAGCTTGGAGACTGATAATGAATCCAATCTGCAAAACCAACATCTGAGTGAAGAATTTCCAGTGCCAATGAACGAACCTTGAATGACTTTTTGCTAGCCGAGAAAATACAGGAAGACATATAAAAAAAAAAATCTGCAAGCAGGCCTTAATAAGATAAATAATTTTTTTTGGTTGAACATAAATCATAAAATTGGTAACATATGTAATCAGATATGAATTGTAAAAATCGTACTCACTTGTGAAGTACTAACATATGTAATAACAGACTTGCAAAGAAGGCTGTTGATCAGAGGATGATCAGTTTTTGTTATTTGGCAAAATGCCATCTTTTTGTTATTTGGCATTTCCTACCCCAGAGGCAGATTGCAGCTGCCATTTTATTCCCGGGCTGTTGCTTTTATTTGCTTCTGCTTTTACAATTCAGTCTTAAGTAAACGACTTGAGAGAATTTTCTCTCTTCCTTTTTTCCTTTGGACAAATCAAAAACCTTGAATTAAAGTCACCTAATTGACCTGTCAAAAAAAAGTCACCTAATTGGAATTGATTAACAAGGGAAAAAAATAGATTAAAAAAAATGTATTAAAGTGAACCTGTTGAACTTACATCCTACCTAGATCAAGAGAACAGAGGGCAAACTTTCCTCTGCTCCTATATGAAATAATGAACTAATGATCAAAAAATGCAGAAGGGTTGATTAAATTTTAATTATTAATTTCATCTTTTTTGCAAGGGATAGAACCGAATGGGAGAGAGAGCATAGAATTCTACCTTCAACTTGTGTAAGATCTAAAAACGAATTGTCCATCAAGTTTAATCAATGCTTCAACTTCAACGTGTCAAACTCATCGGATGAATCCCATAATTGATTATATTGATTTGTTATACTTTCAAATTTCGTACAGTAAAATTCCCGAAATGTCTCAGATTTGTTTATCAAAACCATAAATAATTTCCTGGCAAAGAAAAAAAAAACCATAAATAATTTAATGTGTTCAGAGATTTTGATACTTTAAGCAATACTTTCTTGATAAAAGTCAATATATTTGTAAATTAAGTATCTACTAGGTTTTTTTTCCTCAAAAAAATGTATTTACTAGGTTTTAAAAAAAAAATCTAAATGTAGTTAGGTACATGCGCTCAAACAATAAGGGGAATAATATTACTTCGGTCCCTATATTTATGATTTTCTTCCTTTGAACAAGAAAACATATTCTTTTTTACAAGATAATATAATCCAAGTTAATAATCAGTCCAGGAATTTGTGATCTGAAACAATAATAACTAGATGCCATATAGTAATCATTTTTCTTTAATAGGAAAGGTTTTTTTGTTTGCTGCAATTACTTACTGTTCACATCAAAAAATCTCTTTGGAGATCTTGGTGAAAGGATACTAGACGTGTCAATCAATTTTGACCGGAAATTGATAAAAGGAAGCGAGAAAAATAAATGTTCATTTTGTTGTAAAAACGAAATGAAAAGTGCAGAGAAAATTAAATGATTGCTTTGGAGTGCAGCAACATAAAATAAACCAAACGATTTGTAGATCATGAATCAAAGTCACACAAACGTGTTTAAATCATTGATTCCAGACTCAGAAAACATAAGAAATGTTGTGGAAAAGGTTATTTTCTTGATTAAATTGCGAGAGATGACAAAGAGATGTGATTGATTTCAACAGACATGTAAATACAAGAAGGAAACTTGTAAAAACAAGGTTGACAAGATTAATAAAATAAAAATATCAAGTGAGAACTTGATTCACAAGAGAGATTTGAAAGCACAGGGGCTTGAAAAAGATTAAAAAGCGCGGAGCTTGGATGTTGATTTTGCTCTGAGAAGAGTTGTTTTAGACCTGGAGTCTGAGTTGTGTTGTTGATGATGAAGATTGGTTGTGTGTTGTGTTCTTGAAGTCCCAAAATCTCGTTGGAGGCTGCCTCCTTTATATAGGGGACGGTTGGCTAGGGTTAAAATGATCAGACGGTTGAGATTGGTTCCCTCCTGATTCATCCTGATCTTCTGAATTCAAATTTTGATTGAAATCCCTTAAATCAGGGAAATCCTAACCAACTCAATCAGCCATCAATCAACACGTTTTTGACCCTTTAAATGTGATAATTATCCCATTTGATTGCTGAATTTGGAAATTAGGAAGGTTCCAAAGCTTGGTGCAGCGAAAAGGGGTGAAAAGCCAAGTGCAGCGAAGCAGAATGGTGCAGCAACCACTTCCGAATGCCACGAACTTTGATTCTTCATTACTTGAACATTAAATTATGCTCAAAATAATGCCACTAAGCTCATACTTAAGTTTCATCAAAATCGGATCAAGGAAATGGCTTAAACCGAGCTTAATCAGCCATAATGTCCTTAATTGAAAACTAAGTAAAAGTTACGAAAAGTGGCAAATATGGCCTGATTCTTCCATATAGCTTATATAACTCATGTAATTCACGTTTCAAAGCCAATGGTGAAATTTCCATGCTTAATTGGTCCCGGGATTGGATTCTGTCCTTAATTGCAAAAAATGCAAGTTTTCCTTTGAGCTCGGAATGAGCTGAAATTTGGACAAAGTGTTCATCATGATATTATGAACAACTTTAACAAAGGACATTACCCCAAATTCGTCCATCTTACTCTTTGATTTCAAAGCCCTAATTCCCTCGTCCTTGATTGAAAAACTATGAAAAATTTATCCCGGGAAGGCTTGAATCCAATTTTAGAGGCATGAGCCGGCCTGACCCAATCTGTATAGTGCATGGGGCAGCCCAAATATTTCTCCAAGTAAAAATAACTTAATTTTCTTAATTTCCATAATTTATTTGATTAAATTATGAGAAATTAAGGTTTTAAAGTCAAAAAGTCAATCTTTTTCTTAGTTGACTTTTACTAAATCCAACCATCCGTAGGACTTTTAGGAGTAAATCTCAGCCATTGATCTAGTACCAACATGTGCATTTACCATTTTGCCCAAAATGTAAATTGTGGTATAAACACTTACACTAACAAAAATTGATTTATTGAAGATGTGGGTGCACATGTTTAAAGGCAGGCCTTAAGTCCTTACCCCGTCATTGCTTCAATCTTTTAGTAAAACGTAAAAGGTATAAAGTAGAATAATAAAGTATCAATATAAGCATTACGCGCCTGTGAAAGCAAATGTTAATTAAAAAAAAAAAATGACAATCATTAGATGTTAATATATATATATATATATATACTACATATTATTTGAATAAAAATGTGTAATTACTAAAAGATCTCTATCCCGGATTAATGAAGAGCCAGAGAATTAATTTTTTTCGTCTTTTCCCACTTGCCAGATTACTTAAATGTCCTAACTTTTGATTCTTGAGGGGATTAAATAACTAGACCTTTTGGTCATTTCTCAATTGACTTTAATAGAGTAGTGGAATTACTAAAGATCCCTAACAAGGCTTGCTTTTGGAGTTAGAGAACTAATCTTTTTCGTCTTTTCCTACTTGGCAAATTACTTAAATGTCCTAACTTTTGATTCTTCAGGGGATTAAATAACTAAACTTTTTGGTCATTTCTCAATTGACAAATAACTCAAAAAGTCCCATGTCATATTCCTTTATTTCCTATTATCCCTTACCTTTTGGTAATTACAAGATTTCTTGAACCAGATTTAGTTAATTGTCCCTCTCATTTGTCAATTCCACAAGTGCTGCATTTATTGACTTTGTTTTTTTTTTCCCGTCGATTATTTCTTGAAAAATCCGTACCTTGAAAAAGGAAATAGAACAATCCCAATAAATACGTCAAAGCACTGTCCCCATTCAAGAAGTTATCTGATAGAGAAGCCTCCATAGTCTAAACTTAAAATTTATACTTTAAACTCTATTTCAAACAATGGAATATTACTTTTTAAGTCTCATATGGTCAAAAAATTATTATATATTTACGGCGAAAATCTTTTAATATATGCATGGTGATAAATAATGATGATTCTAAAAAAAAGAACGTCCGTAGCGTCAGTGCGGGCCGATCAACTTGTAACCCATTATCTTTAGGAAAATTATTTGATACACCATCAGTGAAGTTTAGCATACTACACATGCGGATCCTGAAGGGTGACATGTGTCCCCTAGGGACTAGATTAAAATATTTAAAACTTAATTAATTGAAAAAATGTACATGTGTCAACTCCACAACCCGTTTGTAGAGTTCAAAATTTACATCGCTCGTGTATCAAATAATTACTCTTATCTTTATCATCATCATTTGGATAAAAAGTAATTCTCATTCAAATGTTATTTAAATTGATGGCCAAAAAATGTTATTTAAATCAATTATCAAATACTACTCTTACTCATTCAGACATAAATTCTTTCCCAGGGCGAAGCTCGAGTCATACCCTAATTTTTTTAAAAAGAAAAATAGAAATAAGAATAAAAATAAGGTATTTTTTAAAAAAAAATAATTGTCTTTTTCAAATAAATTTGTATACATTTAAATATTAACTTGCTTAAGATTTTTTTTATTTATTTCATACATACAAACTAAAACATCACGAGATCTAATGTCATGTATTATGCATTTTAATTTTCTTTTCATTTAGTGCAATTTACTATGTATTGTAAGTGTGAAAAGTTATAAGCATTTGGATTTTGTGTGAACATACATTATATATATACTATAGTAGCTTATACTATGTGATCAATACTTTATATTATGTCTAAAGAATGATAATTTATGGTTAAGTTTTCAATTTCATTAAAACATAAAATTAGAAAAAATATTCTTCATTTGCATTTTGAGGTATCGGAGGAAACTTAATAGAAAATGAATTAATTTCATAATCTCATTTCATCAAATACCAGTGAATAATTATCATTGTTATTGGGCCTAGTACGGATTTCACTACAATTGAAAAGCTTTTTTAGTAATCACGAGACAGCTTATGCATCAACTACGGTGAGAAAAGCAGTGGATCTGAAGTGCTTAAACACGTGTTTTCAATGCTCCTAGTTTCACAGTTAAAGCAGCGAATACTCATACAAGCCTTATATCATAAGATACTTTGTCTGTTAAAATGGCAGCAAGAGGAGATCCTTTATACAACCATTGAAATTGTAGCAAAAGACATAGAGGAGAATGATATTAAAATCCTATCCATATTGATGAATATTCTTTATACTCTGCAAACCAAATTGTAATGTTAAGTTTCAATTTCATTTTGAAATAAAAGTTCTTAATTTTCATTTTGAGAGGTATCGAAGAAACCTTAATAGAATGATGACTTAATTAATTATATCATTTTAGGAATCCCTTTTGGATTTGGGAAGGAGAAGATAGGAAAATGTTTGTTGAAAGCATTTTTTACTAGTCAACTTATATATCACCCAATACACTGCTGCAACACTTGGTTGCAACTTGCAAGTTCCTCCAACTCCAATAATTCCTCCAAGAAGATCATGATCATCAGGCAGATCAAAGAAATTTCTTTTATGAATAAGCAACGAACCATATTATTTGTCTAGGGAGAAAATTAAAATCATAAATTACAAACCATATTACTTTATATAAGAAATGTTTACTTATATAAATTTCTGGACCAAAATCATAAATTACAAGCTAGACTAATTATAATTATACCTAGTAAGCAATTTAGATTCACTTATAAATTATTTGCAAAAGAAAAAAATGAATCCAAATATATATAAGCAACATATTATGTACTATAAATTTCGATCGCACTTAATATAAATAAATGAAAAGTTTTATCAAATTCTTAATATGGAGAATACATATTCAATTATTTCATAGATATGGGTTTTTTTTTCAGGCCAGATCATAGATATTGTTATTACTAAACTTTATCAATGCAATTTGAAAGCAATTAAAAAAAAGAAAAAAATAAAGACTTGAATCCATCTAAAACAATTTCTCAGAATTTTAGTCATATAGTATAATTTTTTACTAATTTTGGAAAGTACATACAAGTACACAAAAAACAAACTATAGTTCTTAAAGTGAAGCAACTAGCCTCTTGTATATTATTATGTAGTAGAAGAATTTGTTTTAATCCTCCAAATCAGAAACAGGGTTGGTCTGTTATCAAAAAGAAAGAAAAACAGGGTTGGTCATAGATCAACCTTATAACATGAATGAAAAGGCACGGAGCAACATTTTTCTTTGGTTTGAAAACAAAACCAAACTTTTCCTAAGCTTAATGAAACAAAAACCACTTTGGGAAATTATGATTTGATAATTAATTACTAATTTGATGGGTCCGAATCAGAATAATTTCCAGGGCACGTAGATAGATTTCACTTTTGGCAGCTCGTGGCAGAATTTTTCATATATACTATGCTGTGTAAAAAAAAATAATAAAAAAAATTAAAAATAAAATAAAATCCAAGCAAAAATCATCAGTGTTCTTCATTAATCAATTACTTTCAAGTTCATTTATCCAACAATTAACTATGGCAAGTTCAAACCAGAATCTATGTCTTTGTTTGGCCTTAATCTTCGTGTTTGGAATGAATTTGGTGTTACAAGTCAGTTCCCGGGCTCTCCAAAGTCAAGATGAATCCACAATGCACGAGAGGCATGAGCAATGGATAGCTCAATATGGACGAGTTTACAAAGACCTGAACGAGAAGGCAAAACATTTTAGGATTTTCAAAGAAAATGTGGCATTTATAGACTCTTTTAATGCAGCCAACAACAAGCCTTACAAGCTCGGTCTCAATCAATTTGCAGATCTTACAAATGAGGAATTCACAGTTTCGCGAAATAGATTCAAGGGTCACATGTGTTCCAACACTGCTACAACTTTCAAGTATGAAAATATAACTGCAGTACCATCTGCTATGGATTGGAGACAGAAAGGAGCTGTAACACCTGTCAAGGACCAAGGCCAATGTGGTAAGTGACCAATTTTTAGTACCAAAAAACTCAAAATTAGCTGCATTAATTCTACATGACATTTTCTTAATGATCTTAATCTAATGAAAAATATGTACATATACAGGATGTTGCTGGGCATTTTCTGCTGTGGCAGCAATGGAAGGGATCACAAAGCTGACGACAGGCAACTTAATCTCCTTGTCTGAACAGGAATTGGTCGACTGTGATGTCAATGGCGAAGATGAAGGCTGCGAGGGCGGTCTAATGGATGATGCATTTGATTTCATCCAGAACAATAAAGGCCTAACGAGTGAAGCTAATTACCCTTACACGGGACAAGATGGGACCTGCAATACTAACAAGGAATCAAATCATGCTGCAGCTATAAGTGGACATGAGGATGTGCCTGCCAACAACGAGGCAGCATTGCTCAAGGCAGTAGCCAATCAACCTGTTTCTGTTGCCATTGATGCCAGTGGTTCCGAGTTCCAATCTTACTCGGGCGGTATTTTTACAGGGCCTTGTGGAACTGAGCTAGACCATGGTGTCACTGCTGTTGGTTATGGAGTTGCAGATGATGGAACCAAATATTGGTTGGGGAAGAACTCTTGGGGTACGACTTGGGGTGAAAATGGGTACATTAGGATGCAGAGGGATGTTGATGCTAAGGAAGGACTCTGTGGCATTGCAATGCAAGCTTCTTACCCAACTGCATAAATGGCATTTTGATACCCAAAATCTGCAATCTTACGGATGTAATACAGAATTACTTGCAAGACTATTCTGGTATCACATACCAAAACAAGTCTTCAAAACTATTGTGTTGTAATTTTTAAACCTATACAGATTTCATCAAGAAATTCCTAATCTATTGGACTCTGTTTAGTATACTGCCTACTGCCTACTCCTAGTCTTTTTCCAGAAAGATTTCACTATATCAATATCATCATATATTCTAAATGAGAATCTAATATTAACCCCCAAAACCAGCATGAAAATACATTATTATTCCTCATTTTCTCAACACCGATTCTTTTGGTCCTACAATTACATAGAACATAAGACTAACCAAATAAAACATAAAGTAAAACTACATCACTCATACACTCAAGAAACTTTTGCCTCAAACAACGTGTATAGATAGTTGCATACTCAAGTTCAAAAGTTCCAAGGCTCAATTGCCAGATTGGCGCAACTCAGGACGCACGAAATCAGCATCTGGGGGCACTGAAATGTCGACTGTGGGCCTCAATTGAGCACAGACTTCAATGGCACCGTGCACCGGGTCTGACAGGAAGTTGCTGATCAGATCTTGGTTGATGGGAGCGCCATTGTCAACTGCTACCAAAGCCTGCTGGGTAAGGATGTAATCGAATCGAGGGGCCCATTTCCTTGATCCCAATCGTGCAGTTGTCGAGCAGTTGTCAACCATAAATGAAACCCCACGAGCATGCATAAAAGGGTTCAAAGAATCCACTGCTTCTATCACACTTTCATTGATGATCTCAGAGTATGAGTGCCCTTTCTTCCTCAAGATCTCAATCTGCAGTCATTGAAACCAGTGTGAAAAGATCATCAGAATAGCAAGAGGGATAGTATCTCTCTTTAGCTATAATTGGATTAGCTTGACTGAAGAAAAACACTAGTAGTACATTATCACATTATTAGAATGATTTTGAGGGCACTTCAATACTTTCAGAAATAGAAAGATTATTGTTTCAAATTTTCAATATAAGAGTCAAAGTATCTTACAGAACAAATTTGTTCTGTAATCATCATACCTGAGCCATCATCAAGGCCACATAGACACCAGCTGTAAATGGATACAACGGCCCCAAATCACCTGCTGGTCGTGTCTTCCGGACTCGCTCACCAACTTTCCACATACGTGTTTGGTCGATTTTCCCCATAGGGAAAGCTGGTAAACCCTCCTTTTCCTGTAAAAGAATGCAAACACGAAATCAAGCTTAAATGACCTGTAAATTTTTAAATGAAAATAATGAACGTATTGAAGACTTCCTGATTGGAAAGCCATATTTAATACAACTAAGAAGTTGGAAATAATGACAGTAGATGAGAAAATACTCACATAAAAGCGTTGCCCAGCCAAGACAACACTGCGAACTTCACTTCCGCTGGCTACATCTTCGTAGCACTCATACAGGATATCCATGCATGGATAATATGAGGCACTATAGGCCGCCTCAAACTCCTTTTTATCCTCTTCAGAAAAGGAATTGTATACAGACAACATTCCCTGTTAAAAGGAAAAGGTTAGAATAAACAGAACACTTCCACTCAGTCAGTGTGAATGTGCAACTGAATGAAAGAGAAGGAAAAGAAGTGAAGAAATATAAGATAATGAGGAATAAAAAGTTGAGAAGTTGGATACAAAAAGGCAACCTGAGTTGAGATGGTCTTTGATATAATTCCGGTAACGCATTCAACAGTGTTTTTGTAAGCATCTTCCTCGCTCATTCCATTTTCTGTGTATCTTCTAAATAAACACTCCACAAGTCCATGGACAGCACCAAGCAGAATGCCTACAAACAATATACGAGAATGGTCAAGCATATTCAGTTGATTTTCAGGGGAAAAGAGTATTAAAAAGATAAGTACAGATAGTTCGTTTCAGATGGAGAATTAAGAGCATGATATGCTACTTACCCCGCTCCCCGAAAATGTCACTCTTGTACTCCTGCTCTAAAGTAGTAGCAAAAGTGAAAGGAGACCCAAGGGCAACAGACCACCCCAAGGCAACGTCAGTAGCTCTACCATCAACATCCTGTGCACAATGAGATTAGTCAGTTCCTAAATAATAGTAAACCAAGAAAGGTGACATATCACAGAAATCAAAAGATGCAGGACAGAAGAAATATACCTGGTGGACTCCGAAACTGGAATTGATACCGGCACCATTGATCTCTTTGCCTTGAACATAAAGTCTCCTTACAGATGGGCCCATTCCTTTGGGACACACAGCAATTACACTAAAGTTCTTAGGGAAATCAAGTCCCATTGACTGCAAATGTCCAAGAAGAAAGCCATGGGATAGCCCAAGGATGCTATTTGGTTTCATGTGGGAGAATATCTTCTCATAATTGTCAGCCTGCAAAATGATACAGAAGTTCAATTCTCCGGACAAGAAAAATGCATACTACAACCAATGAAGCAAATTATGTCATTAGCAGTTTTGCATATAACCAAAATATATATATTCAACACACCTGTGCGGCATCAGAAATTAATAGTAACACAAGATCACTTCCAGAAATAGTTTCCCATATATCACCCAAAGTGCCATTCTCTTCAGAAAAACCAGCAGCGCGAGCTTCAGCAAAGGAACGAGAACCCTTCCTAAGTCCAACCTGATTTTTTTTTTTTTAATGATGGTGAACAGAAAAACAATAAGCCAATTACACCAACACCACCAAATAAGCACATATAACTACCTGCAAATCAGCTAAGAATAACAACGAGAATAAATGAAGATGAGATTACCTTGACAACAATATCAGATTTTGCTTCAGCAAGAGAATCCCTCAAGTTTTGAGCTTGAGCAGGTCCCTAAATGAAGATCATATAAGTTAGTAAACATTAGTGTAATTTCCATTTACATGCTTCACACAATCCAAGGGCAGAGTGAGGTCTAAGATACAATGAAGGTAATCATTAGCCAAACAGAATTAAGCGCAGCAACTCATATTTCACATTGCTCAACCAGCAAGTCAGCATCATTCTAGTAATAGGTTCTATAATGAATACTGATAGTTTCCATTTTTTTCCTTTCATAATATCTACATGGATTGATTTCGGTGAACTGAATTCCTAATTACATGCAACTAATTATAAGAAACCCAATTCAATAGTTATTTAAAAAAAAAATCCCATTGTGAATTGAGTGAAGTGCAAACTATTATACAACATTGCATTGTATTCCGGAACATGTATCGGTTACAAAAAGAAAAGGTAAATAAGACAAAACCCAGTACGGAAAAGTAATCTTTTTGCTTGGTGAGTTTGAAGAAAAATTACCTGTGAACCCCAACCAATAACACCAATCTGCTTAATCCCTTTGAAAGCATCAGGCAGCAACTTGAACAAATCCCTTCCTCCTCTCACAATGTACTGAATTTCAACAAACAATCCATCAAACAGCAGATTAAAAATTAAATAATCTAAGAAATGATAAGAAATGAAGCAAGAAATTTTCATTTCATTTGGTACTTGGTAACTAACCTCCTCATGACCAGCAAGAGAGACTTTCTCCTTCTTGAAAACAGAGGTCTCGAAATCGAGAGAAGTCGGAGCCTTAACAGCAGGAGCCGAGGAGACCATACGGGCGGCCATAGCAGAGCCGCAGCCATTACCAGTTGAGAGTCTGGAAGACTTGAGAGACCTCAAGGATCTGGAAGCGGAGGCCAAGAAGCCAAGGGAAGAAGAGGTGGCTAAGGCTTTGTGGGTTTTAGAAGGAGGGTTAAGAGAAGGAGTAGAAGTGGAGATGGAAGCAGAGAAGGAAGTAGCCGCCGCCATTGGAGGACTATTAAGTTTTCAGAAAGGGCAAAATGCGAAAGTGAGGCTCTGGCTAGCGAGTCAGAAGGAAAGGGCAAAACATAATCTAACAAGAGACGTTTTATAGTTCAAAGTCAGTATCGCAGGTGGGTCCCATCTTTTTTGTTGGCTTTTGTGGTCTAGCGTGAACCAGGTG
Organism: Corchorus capsularis; assembly: GCA_001974805.1. NCBI lineage: Eukaryota > Viridiplantae > Streptophyta > Magnoliopsida > Malvales > Malvaceae > Corchorus > Corchorus capsularis. The sequence continues at coordinate 17,206 of AWWV01006979.1, forward strand.
CGCAATGCGCCACACTAAATAGTAAATACGGGGCGTCTCGTTTTTTTTGTTTGCGTTTATATGAAGTGTCAGTTACGCACTTACTCTGTCTAAAGTGAAGAAGAAAGAAACTGTTGCCAACAAATATAATTAGGTAAAAATTACCAGTAAATAGTAGAATAATTTTTTTTAATTTGTAAAGATAAATATTTATGGAGTTGAATTTGTAAAAATGTTTAGCAAATTTGATGTCTAGTGGTTTTTTTTTTTTTTCGCCAAGAACAATTGATATGTCAATTGATATCACAAAAAACAATTGTACCTTAGAATTGAGAGAGTATGTACCAATTTTTTTTTTTTTGGTAAAAACATGAAAGATAAAACAAACTAGCTAAACTTGAAACCTTGGGGAAAAGCAACACCCGGTCAATCAGCCTCAAGGATGTCTACATCAAGAGGAGAGACATAGAAAATTTCCATATCAGCATCCATATCACAATCCATCTTTGAAAGTTTATTGCACAAAAATTCCTTTCACGAAGCGTATGTTGATAGCGGCACTGCTATTCCCAACTAAACATCTCCTTGATATCTAACAACAAAGCTCCTAGAGGATGGACCTCTAGAGAGTCCGAGTGAAGAAGATCAATAATCACTTTCGCATCAACTTCACAAATGACAAGGCGAAATATGTCAATTATGAAATGATTTGGTTTTTTTTATATGTATAGATTTAATTTAATTAATAGTTGGTCCAACAAAATTAATTTGGTTTGGAGCCGACTATATATAAACTAGGTTATATATATCTGTACCAAAAATGGTGATTCTAGTGACTATATGGGCTGCTTCCCTTTAACATTTCTATCATTGCCAATTTGCCACCTACTTTGAATGTGTATATCAGCTGCTGTAAACATATTTATTACTAGTAACTAGTACTGGCATTTAGCCCATATTTGGCAAATTCATAACCAACTAGTAACATTTTTTTTTTTGGATAAACTAGTAACAATTTTGATTGTATAATTATCACAATAAAATGACAAGGAAATTAAGTATCGAGAAAAAAATAAGGAAATTATATAAATTAAAAATAAAAATCAATATTTTATTAACAAAACTCGAACTTATAAATTTTGTTGTAACTTCTTAATTCGAGATCAGATTATTGAAATTTGAATCTTTAACTGATGGAAGTTAAAGCACATTGTTCAGTTGAGAATTGAAAATATTTCTATAAAAACTAATAAAAAAGGGAGAAATCAGAAATGTAGTAATGTACACATAATTCCAAAGAAAAATATTTGGCCAAAAAAAATCAACGAAAAATCAAAATTTTGTTTCATGTTTTATCTTGAATCATATCCATGAGCACGTGCAGGATAACATTCCAACCCAGCATGAGTTTGAGATTCCACTCACGTGAATTACCTTGGCGAAAAGCCAGAAACAAAATTAATAAACTATCATTTTTTAAAGAAAAATGGAGTTTTTATTAATTAATTACGGAGTACTAAGTAAGACTAACATTTTTTTTTCTTTTGGAAATCCTCCATTAAAGAGAAGGTAGGTAAGGCCTAAGGGCCAAGACATGGCTGGTTTCAGAGGCTCAAAACCCATTTGGCCCATCTCTTTTGTTGGGCTGCTCCTTTAATCCCCCTTTAACTCATCGAAAGGCCCAAATAAAATCCTAATCCGAACTCCCTCCTATAGGATGTTCTCACTCTAAGGAAGAAGCAATATTTGTAATATTTTTGCATAATTTCTTAGGCATATGAATGCTTTTCATAGTTCAATAGAAAAGTTTTAGAAATGGAAAAGTTAGGACCACCACCAATACCATAAAGGCAATTGTCTATTCAATTTTGGTGACTTTTCTCATATTATTTACGTTACCTCTAATCAAAGGAGAGCTAATGAAATGTAGAAAAAAAAAAACAAATCTATATTATATATAAAAGTACGAGTTTTGAGAAACTTTTGAATTGTCTATTGTAACCTTATTTTTCAAATATATTGTCTTAAATGCTCTTATTTAACTATTATAGTTTTATTCTACTAGAAACTATATTTTTATTCAATTAAATTAAATCTAACATCTTTATAATTACTTTATTTTTACCAAAAAATTTGGATATACTAAAATTTTTTCTAATATACAATTTTATTCTACTAAAAACTCTATTTTCATTTAATTAAATCTAATATCTTTATAATTACTTTATTTTTACCAAAAAATTGGATATATTAAAATTTTTTCTAATATACAATTTTATTCTACTAAAAACTCTATTTTCATTTAATTAAATTCAATATTTTTTATAATTTTTTTTATTTTTACCATTTTAATTTAAAAAGTAATTATGATTGACATTTTCTATATGATAGTTCAATGTATTATGATTAAAATTTGTTATTTTCCTAACGTGTAATTATTTTATTTGACTTATAATTATTTTTTTCTTGATAAATACAACTTTGTTGTGGGTTTAAATTTGTTGTTTTATACATTGTTAATATTTTTACTTGTGTGGAATAATTTCTTTTGTTACTTTGATGGTAAAACCCAATGTATATATAAATGGGCTGGTCGGGTTGGATTTGGGTTCAGTTTCGGGTTAAGGAAATTTTGGGTTATACGGGTTCGGTTAATTTTTGGTTTTAGGTTGGGTTGAGTTTGGATCGCTCAAATGTCGAGTCATTTGGATTTAGGTCATTTTTGGTTTGGGTGTTTTTCGGTTTTGGGTCATATGGTTCCAACAATTTTGGGTTTGAGCCTCTGGTTTAGCCTCTAATTTTCAAGTTTAGGTCTTTTCGGATTCTGGTCATTTAAATATAATTAATCTCGATTTAGGTAATTTCGGGTTGATCGAGTTCGGGTCATTAATGATTTGGGGTCAAATAATTTCGGTTTCGAATTGAGCGGATTTTTTGGTCGAATCGAGTTGGATCTGATTCGGTTTCAGGCAGTCGAGTCGAATACCCACACTCGGATGAAATTTTGTCATCTCTAATAATATAATTTTTTAGGACAAAATTAGTAGTATGCTTAAAATTTTAATCTTCATATAATTTAAAGTATCACGTGCAACGCACCTGGAAGCGAAGACTAGTGATATTAATAGAGAAGAGTCAAGTCCTACTTGTTTACGTAAATAAATAGGAAATTTATGTTTTCTGAGTAAAGCATTGATTTTGAGATTATCATTAAGGGATGAGACTTAATAGTTGCTATATACTACACATGGACAAAAAAGAAATTGGATCAACGTCGAAATGAATAAAAGGAGTCCAATATCTTTTAAATAAAATGTTTGATCTGAGTCTTGTAAATGAGAAGATACCAACACAATTGATTCACCGAGATATTTGAAGTTCAACACAACTGACTTACCAAAGAGAGTTTTGCCTTTGAAGTCCAACACAACTGGCTCCGATTAATTGAATATATAAAGTGATTACTAGACCAACAAGTGGTTGGTTCAAGTGGTTTGACACTTGTTCCCCCTTAAGTAAGGTCTCGAGTTCGAGTCTTATGAATGGAAAAAACCATTATTGAGAGAGCTTTACCCCCATAGTGGGACAACTCGGCTTGAACAAGGTTAACTGGCTCGAACAAGTTTAACTGGTAAATATACCAAACAAAATAAAGTGATTACTAGGAGGATTTGTAAAAAAGGAAAAGAAATGGGTTGGTGACTGGTTAGGGTTTTGCTAATTTGGACTGTTATACAAAGCGGTGAGTGAGCTGGTTTTTCACTAATAATAATTATAGAAAATGGGTCATGGATGGCTTGGCCTAACTTAAGAGCCAGATATGGGAAATGGGTTGGGTTGAGATTACAAAAACAATTAGCAATGTAAATTAAATAAGGGTTAAGAGTTAAGACACGAATTTCCATAACGCTAAATGCCAAGAGACGTTTCAACCATTGTGGGCGCCTAAATCGACATTGGAGGGGCCTAGCGGGAAATGCGGCTTTGAAAAAGGAAAAATTATACTAATTGAGGAAAAGTTTGATCTATTATCATCTCCCTAATCAAATTTTCATTCATCATCATTAACAATTCTTATGACAGTGAAAGATTTAGCTTTCTGCCTAATTGTATTTGGTTTTCAGTTGCCGCCGACAATTGCATAATAGAGATTATCAATGATTTAATCTCTAATTATGGATTTTTAGAGTCCAACTCCAACAGTTTATGTCAAACCACATGACTCATGGCAATCGTGTCATAGTTGAGAAAGTGCACTTAGACTTCTAATAATTACAAGATCCTTAATTGGACTCTAACTAATTAGAGAATATGGTTTTACATTATATAAAAGAATTTGAATGAAATTTGTCTATTGAACATTGGTGCTATCCCATCTTAATTATTTTCTTAGGTGAGGAATTGATAATAGAATTCAACATGAATATAAGTAGTGAACAATTTAATAAGTTTTATAGTATTTAGAGTTACATTAGATCACAACTTGAATCGTACTATTGAATAGTACAAAATTGTAAAAATTTTCAATGTCTAATTTTTTCATTTACAAGACTCGAATTTAAGATCTACTTGAAAACGCATTGAGTTTCTTAATGCAAGGGGTTATATAAATAGTTAAATCTTGATTGAACCATTAATTGCTAAAAGTAGAAGATTAAAGAAAACAAAGAAAAAGAGACATGGTTAATTATTAGTATGAAGTAAGTAAGAAGATGTGCACTGTCAAGTTCAACACCAAACTCCCAAATCCCAATCAGCTTTGCTTTTTGCCTTTGGAAGTGGGCAATGACCAATGACCACATTACAAGACTTTTGTCACTTGCTCTCTCTTCTGTTCAAAAAAATGCATTATTTATGTAATTGAAATTGTCTGCTCTAAGCCTCAAAGCAGCACCCACTTTCCCATTCAATCCATCTTCAATCTTTATTCTTCAAGCCAAAATAGCTATTTCTCTCCTTTTGCCTTTTAATGGAACTTAACACATACAAATAAGTAGTGTAAAATAAAAAAATCTCCCATAAATAAGCTTACATTTATCTCATTCATTCTCTCTGTTTTTTCTTCATTTGGCAGCATAGCATGGACCAGTTTTCATGGAGCTCCAACTCTTATAGCTCTGGGTTTTTAATTAATTCAGGGTGTCAAGGGAAGACAAGAAATGGGTCATTTTCTTCTTCATCATCTTCTTCACTGGTTTTGGATACTGAGAGAGGAGAGCTCGTGGAGGCTGCAATGAACCTGCCGAGAAAAGGGGTGTCAGCCGAGAGAAATGTGGTCGCTTTGAAGAATCACAGTGAGGCTGAGAGGCGACGCCGAGCCAGGATCAATGGTCATTTCGATACACTTCGTGACCTTGTTCCTGGTGCAAAGAAGGTAAAATGGGGAAAAAAATTGATCTTTGCATGCCTAGAACTAAGAAATGGTTGAAGGGTCATTAAAATAGTAATTGGCTGACATCAGTTTTCTTGTTTGATTGACTTGATATCAATTTAGCAGTATGATATGATTCAAGTTTTTTACACTTTAAATGCATCTTTTAAGTAATGAATGATGTTAATATATGAATAAATTAGTAAGAGTGATTCAAAAGGGCTTATATATGGTCAGCTGGTCAGTCCAATGCTACAAGATCTTAAATTGATTATCTTGCTTTGAAGAATTATGCTATAAACTTGTTGCAAATTTTTGGGGTAGTTAATGTTGATAGTTCCTATATGGAATTTGATTTCTAGTTATAAAGTCTTTATAAGGTTATAGGTAAATTAGTTGTTTGAAATTCTTGAATTAGGTTTGCTGAATTAGCTGTTTTGAACTCACAGATGGACAAAGCAACATTGCTTGCTGAGGTGATTGGGCACATGAGAGAATTAAAGAAGACAGCAGAAGAAGCTTGTGATGGCATTCTAATACCAACCGACACCGATGAAGTGAGAGTGGAAAAGCAAGGGGATGGAATGGATGGAAACCCTTGTTTGATTAGGGCATCTCTTTGTTGTGATTATAAACCTGGACTATTGTCTGATTTGAGACGAGCACTCGATGCCCTCCATCTCATTATAGTGAAAGCAGAAATGGCAACTTGTGAAGGAAGGATGAAGAATGTTATTCTAGTGGCTAAGGCTAGCTGCAAAGAGTGGGACTCTAAAGAGGCTTCATCAAGTATTTCTACAAGCACCCTAGACCAAACACTGAGGTCTGTACTTGATAAATTTTCTGCTTCGGACGAATTTTCCTTTAGAGCTACACTTTCAAACAAGAGGCAGAGGATCTCTTTATTGAATTCTTCATTATCTTCTTCTTCTTCCGAATATCTTTGGTGAGCATAAAGTTTCTTAAAAAGGGTTTGATTCTTTAGAATGCAACTTTTATATGTCCATAGTATAGAGTCATTAATTGCTTATGTTTGTTCTGCTGTATAAACTCAAGCATTTATATACACAGGTCTCTCATTAATGAATGATAGGTTACTGGACATGATCTACCTGCTGTGATATAAATCATAAATATTGTAAAATGCGCAAGCTTATCTCATAATGTAACTTTGTTGGTGAGAGTTGTTTTATCAAGATTCTTGCCCGATCAGATGAATAGTGAGCGAATTAGAGACATCTTTTAGGTCTTGTGTTTGCTTCAATACACAATTAGTTGTTTTAATAAACATCATCAAAATAATTGTGACATAAATAATATTCCAGTTATGTAAAGTTAGAAAAACTCAGGTAAATGCTTATTACTCATCTTTTTCCCACATAAGATAGCATATGCTTCTAGGAACCTTGAATTTCAGGAAGTTCTAAACAGTGTTTTCAAGGCTTGATTTAGGAGTTGCATAGGCAACCCAAGCTGGGTGCAACTGTTCAACAAACTGAAGTCTCCTTGTTAAAGGTGAATCTATTTCTTACGATATTGTTAACAAAGAAAGTCATACCAAGGAAATTTCTTATGCCATACTATCTTTATTTGCTTGATTCTAGAGCTACAAAGCAATGGTTTTTCTGTAATATATGTTGAAAATGCCTCTTGTAGTTAGGTATCAGAAATATTTTTTCATTATTTTTTGGGTACCAGCCATAGTTCATGTTTATTTTACCCTGCTCCTAATCTATAATGTTTGGCTATCAAGAATGTGCTATTGTTTTATGTCTACTGCTTGTCTAAGCAATAATATTATTGCTCCACTTCTAAGGTTAATTATTCACAGCTGAATGAAACCCAAATGCAAAACTAGATGGTTGACTTTCTTGCTAGCTATTACTGCTTTGTCAATGGGTCTAAATCTCCTTTGATTTGAAATGGGGAAGGAGGGACTTCCTTGGGACAGTTGCTGTTGACTATTTTGAAACTTTTTTAGGAAGAGGTAAATAGTGCTTGTTCTTCAGCAATTCAGACTGATAAAATCCCTAAAATCATCCTAAGAACAGTAAGCTTGTGAAAACTCTATAAAATACAAGTTCAAGTGTTTAGAAATAATTAGCAAGAGTTCCTCTGAAGTAAGCTAGCTGCATACTGAAACATAGTTTATTAATTAAACACAGTGTTTGAATTCATTACACTTTGCTTAGGTATAAGCTTGAGTTGAAATACATTTGTGTTGGCACTTTGAGGAGCTAATCTGCAAGAAAGGTAAAAGAATGCATGCAGAAACTTATGTTTATTCCCTCTGTGTCTGTGATGGTAAATAGAAGTACAAGGAATCAAGCAGGTTATTCAAGTCTGTTTCAGTAGCTGAAAGCCCTTCAACCTTTTGTTCTATAGGACCTGATAGTCAATATCAAAATGCTCAGAACTCTGTACCCAATAATGAAACTCAACATGACAATGATATTACTCCATTTGTGTGACTCTTTAAGACCTTGCTGCATCAAAAGCCCTTCACCATACAGGAAGCACTGTCCTCCTACAGTCTCCAAGCATCTGTTCTGGCCACTTTCTCCTCCATACTCATTTATCATTAAAGACTCGAAGGGATACTTGAACAAACTCAAGTAGTGCATGAAAATCCAACACTTGGGTATATCCTCTTTTGATATGAAATAGCCAGAAAATAGGAAGAATGCACCAATGAGGCCGGCAATCAGAGATGATCCCATGATGAAATTTGGAACAAGTGCGCTGAAACAAGCTATGAAAGTATTTGACATTATTAGGACGATCCAGACCACCAGTGAAAAATAAAGAAATGCATCGATTCTCCTCCTGAGTCCAACTAGCCAGTATACGGGAACAGTGTATAGCAGAGCAATGATTAGCAGGAAAGGGAGGAATACCAGAGTGCTTGATATGACATAAGAAGAGATTCTATAAGCTCCCCTTGAGGTTTCTCTCATCAAAATTCTTCTCTCTTGCAAATAAATTGGTAAGCCTTCTGTTGTGGAGGAGAGCAGAAAGGTGAGGGTGAAGGCCAAAAAGCCAATTTGTGTTTGTAGCTTTGAAACACTAAATGCATTCATAAAAATTGTACCAAGCACAATCCCAGCAATTATTGATTGGACTGTTCTTGTTACAAAGAGCTCTTTTGTTCTGCAAATATTATTGGAAAATCTCTGACCCAATATTAGAACTTCCTTGAATAGAGAGTTGGCGTAAGAAAGGTTTGATTCTTTGACATAACTGAGCTGATCATCATCATCAGGATTTCCAATATCTTGTTGTTCTACATCAGCAATATTCCCTTCTTCAGCATCTATTAGCAGGGCTTCTGTCACTTCCATGGCAAACTCGAGAATGTTAACATGCTGAGGAATAAAATGACCTGCAAATCGAAGACGCTGCTCAAGGAGACTCAAGGATCCCTGATGAAGAACAGTTCCATTTGATAACAGCAAAACTTGATCAAACAGCTCGAGTATCCGGTGACAAGGTTGATGGATGGTCAAAACAATTGTCTTGCCTTGTTTCACAGCCATGGATTTCAACAACAATACAACATCAAGGGCTGATACTGAATCCAAACCTGATGTTGGTTCATCAATGAGAAGAACAGCAGGGTCATGAACTAAATCAACTCCAATGGAAACCCTACGTTTCTCACCACCCGAAATGCCACGGTTCGATTCCCCACCAACTCTAACATTGGCAACATGCTGCAATCCAAGCTCCACGAGCAGCTCTTTCACTCTGGCAGCCGCCTTGTCATGTCCATCACGCAGCCTGAGACGCGCGCTGTACATGAGTGTTTCTTCCACAGTTAGAAGTGGGAAGAGAACTTCGCCTTGTGTAACATACCCGGAAACCCTCCGGAAATGTCTAGGATCCATTGGTTGGTTATTGACAAGAACATTACCAGAAAGCTTGCTCATTGGGATCATTCCTGCTAGAACATCCAACAAGGTTGACTTTCCTGCCCCACTTGGACCAACAATTGCCATCATTTCCCCTGGTTTAGCCACACAATTCACATTCTTCAAGATTTTTCTACTAGCTCTTGCATTTTTCCAGAAAAACCAACTGAAGTCATCAACAGGCTGAGATAACCAGTAAGAAAGTTTCTGTGTCTTAATGGTATATTGCATTTTATCATCTCCAGACTCTGGTGTCTCTGTAGGAAGTTCCATATGAAGGCAATGAAAAGAAAAGGAAGGCCAAAGAATGGAGATCAAGCAAAACTCAATAAGAAGATGAGCTAATTAACACACCAAACTAAGCTTCCAACATTCTTAGCAGCAAAAAACAGATGGTATTTCTTTGCAGTTTGCAAGCATATGTAGATACACTTGACAGTGACTTAAAGTACTCTTTATACTTATAATTTTATTGTTAAAATAGTTGATAAATTTTTCCATGTGCTATGAAATATTAGTATTTTACTCTCTCTATGCTTAAGATTTCATTAATAACAAACGCAAACAAAGATCCTATATGGTTGGAAGAATCTTCCATGTGAATCATTTCTTTTACAATATTTTTATAATCACCCAGTCCAAATGATTCTGTGGATTATGAATTTAATTTATCACATTGGTCTCACGAGAACAAATTAAATACTAAAATTTAACATTAAGTTTAGAACTGTCTCATATATAGGGTGACCAAGTAAATTAGAACACAAACTTAATTAAGTTTTCTGTATCATTTGTCCAGTCCAATATCCAAAATCCCAATGATTTTCCAAACTATAATTTCTAGACATATAAAAACCATTACTTAAGAATTTTAAAACACAATTTCTCAAAAAAAAAAAAATTTAAAACACAAGCTGAAATCTACGTCATCTGTATCATTTCCAAAATCCAAATACGTGCTTCCCACTTCGTTTTAATTGCATTTTTTAGGGCCTATCAGCAATTTTCGCCTTGCCTGGGTTGGGTTCTTTGAGCTTCATCGTCTGGTGTAAGGCCCAACTTAGGCCTCTTTGTATGTTGAAATTTTTTGGGCCTTTTGAATTTTTTTTTTGGTGAAAAGGGCCTTTTGATTTTGTTAAAAGGTGATGTGTTAGTTTGGTATTGAGGTTGTAGTTTGAAAAAACTTGGTTTGGAAAGAGTGATTTTGAGAAGTACTCCATCTGTCCCATATTATAAGTACATTTTAACCGTATCACAAAGTTTAAGAAAACCGTATCACAAAGTTTAAGAAAAGTAGTTAAAACTCTAACTTCTATAAACTTTTATATTCTCTTTCCAATTTTTTCCCTCTTCTCTCTCCCCCCACTAAGTCTCTCTTCTCCCACTTACTCCCTCATAGTCAATAGATAAATTAAATTCCAACTAAATTTCTACTATCACTAACAAGGGTAATTTAGATAACTTAGGTAAAAATTGCATTGGGTTTTAAAAAGGGACTTATATTTTGGGACAAATAAAGTTTCTAGAAGGGGGCTTATAATATGGGACAGAGGGAGTACTTTTTTAAATTGCGGTAGAAAAATGTAAATAATGTTTGGTATTACTGTGAAAAAATAGGGTTGAAGGATAAAATGTCTAAATAGGATATGCTAGTTAAAAAGGAAAGAGAAAAATAATTAGGGAATTTTAGTCATTTAATGTCCAAAAACACTTTTGAAACGCAAAAGCACCTAAAGATTAGCTTCTCAGGTTGGTTTGGCTTTTGCGTTCAAAATTAACTTGTGACACAAATCAGAATTTATTTGATATTGCGTTTGGATTCAAAAACAACTTTTTTATCACCAAACATAATTTTTTTATCTCTAAACGCAATGCCAAACCAGGCCTATGTCAAATGCTTTCCTTTTAATTCCTTCCATATAGTTTGCCAACATTTCCAGAACACTAGAAAATTGTTACAAAGGTTTTAATGGATTAATAATCAATGTTATGTTACAATCATTCATAACATTGCAAATTTTGAATATTCAAAATACTATTTATGCAGTAGGGTAAGAAGCCTGCATTGCAATGCCACAAATTCCTTCCTTAGCATCAACATCTCTCTGCATCCTAATATACCCATTTTCACCCCAACTTGTGCCCCAAGAATTCTTCACCACCCAATATTTGGTTCCATCATCTGCAACTCCATAGCCAACAACAGTAACACCATGGTCTAGATTAGTGCCACAAGGTCCTGTAAAAACACCGCCCGAGTAATATTGGAATTCGGAACCACTGGCATCAATGGCAACCGAAACAGGCTGATTGGCTACTGCATTGAGCAATGCTTCCTCACTATTGGCAGGCACATCTTCATGTCCACTTATAGTTGCTGCATGGTTTGCTTCCTTGTTAGTGTTACAGGTTCCATCTTGTCCCGTGTAAGGGTAATTAGTTTCAGTCGTTAGGCCTTGATTGTTTTGGATGAATTCAAATGCTTCGTCCATTATACCACCCTCACAACCTTGATTATCACCATTGACATCACAGTCGACCAATTCCTGCTCAGACAGGGAGATTAAGTTGCCTGTTGTCAACTTCGTGATCCCTTCCATTGCTGCCACGGCCGAAAATGCCCAACAACATCCTGTATATGTACATATTTTGTCATTAGATGAAAATTGTTAAGAAAAATTAAGGTGGGATATTGCTAATTTTTCTAATTTCAAGTTTTTGGTACTAAAAATTGGTCACTTACCACATTGGCCTTGGTCCTTAACAGGTGTTACTGCTCCTTTCTGTCTCCAATCCACGGCAGACGGTGTTTCAGTAACATTTTCATACTTGAAAGAAATAGCAGAGTTGGTAATCATTCGAGAACTACTACCCTTGAATCTATTTCGTGAAGCTGTGAATTCTTCATTTGTAAGATCTGCAAATTTATTGAGGCCAAGCTTGTAAGGCTTGTTGTTGGCAGCATTAAAAGACTCGATAAATGCCATAGTTTCTTTGAAAATTTTGAAACGTTTAGCCTTTTCATTGAGGTCTTCATATACTCGTCCATGTAGAGCCATCCATTGCTCATGTTTCTCGTTCATCAAGGATTCATCTTGACTTGGAAGAGTCCTGGAACTGACTTGAAACACCAAACTCGTTCCGAACACGAAGATTAAGGCCAGACAAAGACATTGATTCTGGTTTGCAACTGCCATAGTTGATAGTTGTTTGGATAAATGAACAAGAAAGGTAATTGATGAAGAACACTGATGATTTTTGCTTGGTGTTTTCTAACATATACTTGTGTATGTATATATAGAAACATTTTGTCACAGGTTGTCAGAAGTTAAATCTAGCTACGTGCCCTGGAATTTAATCAGATTTGGACCCATTCAAATTATTTAATTATGAAACTCATAAATTTCCCAAACTCTAGCTATAGGCCAGGGTGGGCTATACAACTTGATCGATGTCTTAACTTTAATGGTGATTCTTAAGATTACGGAAGTGTTTGAATATTTGTGTTCAAACCAGAGAAAAATGCCCTTTTCCGTTTCATTCATGTTTGTTTTTAAGCAACAATTGCTCCACGGATCTAATTTGGAGGACTAAAACGAATTTTACCATTACATACAAGAAACTATTTGCTTCACCTTCAAGAACAATAGTTTGTTTTTTGTGTACATGATTAGTAAAATTTATGAGTGCTATTTGACTATTTCTCGGAAATTTTTTTGATAGTATACTTATTATTTTGGCCTTAATTATTATTAGAATTAATTAAAGTTGACAAATCAAATATGAATTTGGCTTTTCAAATTATAATGATAAAGTTGACTGATAAATCTAAGAAATAAATAGGATTTATTATAGTTGAATATTTTTTATTGTTTTCAAATAGAAACACTGTGAATTAATTATTACTATTGTAATAATAAAATACTTAAAATGTATATTTTCCACTATAAGGATTTAATCGAATGCTTTTTACTTATTCATGAGGTGGGAAAGTATAGTCCACAACATGTTTATTCTTCACAAGTTGGATGGTCAAAATACCAGGGAGGTCCCTCTACTTTCACAAATAAATCAATTTCGTCCCTCTCCTAAAAAAACGATCAATTTAGTCCCTCTACTTTGCACTTTGGGTCAATTTCGTCCCTTCACTTACTAAAGTCGTTAAATTGTTGATGTGTACTGTTAACTAATGACGTGGCTTACACATGGAACCCACCATGAATTTTCATATTTTTTTTGAGAAAATTAAAAAATATATAATTTTTAAAATTTTAAAAACACACAACTTTTAGATTTTCTTTCCCAAAATAGATCAAACATACTTTTTTTCAAAAACAAAAGATGAGCATTTCGAATGTTCCAAGAACACCTTCAAATACCATTCCTCAAATTCATCTAAAAACCCATGTACAACCATTATAATACTTCATCTAAAACACTTTTTGAATATAATTTTAAATAAAATTTTTGAAAGTTTTAAGAAACATTTTTCCTTCCCTTATATAGTTCATCTCAATCGAATACTTAATTATGAACATGAAACAACAACCCTATAAGCTTATCTACAACTAATATTTTCCAATCCCAATAATTTCCAAATAAGTGTACTCTAATCTATGAGAATTGAAACATATCAATTATGAAAATGCTATAGCACCGAAAATTTTAAAAAGGAGAAAAGCAAAATAAAACATGCTTGCTTGCTTGCCATGAATTAAATCTTCATCTTTGTCTCGAACATGAAAAAGGCAAAACATGTTTCCACTTATGATTGGAAATTTGGAATCATGTCTAGCAAGCTTTTCAACACCCGATTGGCCGACTCCCACTTCCCAAGTAACTCTTTAGTCTGTAAAACCTAAAATTACAGAAACAATAGGTTCCAGCACTCCAGTCCAAAAAACAAACTTTGAAACCCCATTTTTATAACACAATTACCATTGCTAATTCCTCTTCAAAGCTTCGATCCAAAACGATGGCTTTCTTTTAAGTACAGATTAGAAAACCCAAAACGGTGCCCGGTCAAGCGTGAGGTGGTGTGAGAGGAAGGGGAAGAGGAAGAGAAAATGGGTGGCGGCAATTTTTGGTGAGTAGCAAGCAATTTAAGGTCCGGAAAAAAAGGGTTTTGGCTTCTTTTTTTCCGTAATTTTTATTTTTTTAAAAAAATACTTTTTATTTTCTCATCCCAGAAAATGTGACGTGTCTGCTGACGTGTCACGTTAAATAATGACATGTCAGCAAGAGTTAACAGTCCCAATTTCTTCCGTTACTAAAAGACCCAATTGACTCAATCTTCTAATTTGAGGGACGAAATTGACCCAAAGTGCAAAGTAGAGGGACTAAATTGATCATTTTTTTAGTAGAGGGATGAAATTGATTTTTTTTGTGAAAGTAGAGGGACCTCCCAGGTATTTTGACCCAAGTTGGATCAATCTTATTTGGTTTTAGGCACAAGGTGAAAGTGATACATATCTAACTATATAAAAAAGTTTGGGTAAATTACATATATATATATATATATACATTGTGGTTTGGGCTGAAACAAATATGTCTCTGAGATTTAACACTTAATTATCCTGTGCTTATTTTCCGTTAACAAATTACTTAACCTATTAATAAATTACTTAACACCGTTAATTTTACCCACCTCCTAAATTTCTCTTCACAAAGAGAGAAGGTTTAATCAAAAAAGGAAAATTAGATCTTTGTTTCAATGAATATTTGAATTTAATTTGGGATTGTTTTAATTCTCCAATCTCTTTTTCTTTGTTCAAGGAATTTTCTCAGGATAATTGTCATTATTTAATTCTTTTTTGTGTATATACATGTATATAGCAGTTTAAGAACTGAAGAATGTTTCAATCTAGCAGGTAAGTTTATACATTCTATTTTTTCATTTTTTTTAATGGAAATTTGGGTTTTTTTTTTTTCCTGGTTCATTTACTTTGGAGTCCATAGCTATGGCTTCGTCAAAATCAAAACAATCATCCTTTGAGAGAGTTATATAGACTTCATAAAGATATCTTTTATATGAAATACCAGGAAACTTTTTTTTAATATCCTATCAAAAATTTCTTCAAGACCTAAATGAAACAATACGCTAGAAATCTCGCCGCCAGGTGGAATACTTTCATTCCTAATAAGAGTATTAATATCTTCCTTACTTATTTCATCTACTATTGGTAGAGAGATATAATTTGAAACGAACTGAAATACATTCTCATCATCAACTAAAGACCTTACTTTTTCCTCAAAAAAAACAGACCTTACTTTATTTAGGATAATACATTTTGGAATACTAGAAATTGATTTTTCAAGGTCGATTTTATATAATATTTCTCTAGGTTTAATTTCAGATACAGAAGAAATTTCAGTAAAGAGATGATCATTATTGAATTATGCTTAATTTGAGCAAATTGGGTTTTACAGAAGTGAATTTTGATTTCTATTGTGATTTGGATCGAGATCTGATCTATTTTTCTTTCTTTGTTTTGTTAGATTTTAATCGTGGGAAATTTGAAATTCCTGGTGAATTTTAAGGTTTATGAGGATTTTTTAATTTTAAATTCAGAATTATTACTGAGAGAGAATAAGAATTGGACCCATTTTCATAATGAATTGGAGTTGAGTCTTCCTTCAAAGCATATGAATTTATTGAAAAGAGAAAAAGTAAAAAAAAAAATTAACGGTGTTAAGAATTTATTCACGGAAAATAAGCAAAGGGTGATTAAGTGTTAAATTCTAAATTTTAGGGGTATATTTATTTCACCCAAAACCACAGGGTATATATATGTAATTTACTCAAAAAAGTTTACATGAAACCTTTATTTCTTTTTTGATGATTTTGTTTCGGCATAAATGTCATTTTGCACCCTTAAGTTTATACAGACGGCCACTTTGCACCCAACTTTTTTATTTTGACCAAAACGCACCCTAAAGTTTTATTTTTGTGCCACTTTACACCCTCCATCACAGTAGGACAAACGGATGTCCGACATGGCATGCCACGTAGACAAAAATGACACATGGCACATGGCATTTTTGACACGTGGCGTGCCATGTGTCCTTTTTGTACACATGGCATGCCATGTGGCATTTTTGGTACACGTGGCATGCCACGTCGGATGCTCGTTTGTCCTATCATGACGGAGGGTGCAAAGTGGCACAAAAATAAAACTTTAGGTTGCGTTTTGGTCAAAATAAAAAAATTGGGTGCGAAGTGGTAATTCGTATAAACTTAAGGGTGCAAAATGGTATTTACACCGTTTTGTTTCGGATTGGTCAAATTCTTGTATATCATTAATAAATCTAGAGTTCCATAATCCATACAGTTTCACATATGGTTGCTTCAATATTCACGTCATTAGATTAATGCCTGTTGGATTGATTAAAATGAGCTTAATGTCCTTTAAACGAGATCTCATGTTTGAGTCTTATACAAATCAAAAAACAAATAGACATTGAAAAAAATCTCTCTCATTTGGGTTTCAACTTTCAACTCAACTCATTTCCGGTTATATTAGTTGGCACCAAAGTGTTTACCTAATACCGGTGAGTCTGTACCCAAAAATATATTCCGGTAATAGAAATCTTTGAATGATGCAACGAAACTTGCAAAAATTACCCAATATAAGAAAGTAAGATTAGATTCCATATAACATTAATTAATAGCACATACATAGTTTTACAATATATATTTGGTATGAGACTTGACATGGAGAAGGATAAACATTTTATATATTACATTCTGAGTAGCAGACATAAATTGCCATATAGTATCAGAATATGAGCATTTATGCAGTAGGATAAGAGGCTTCCATTGCTATACCACAGAGCCCTTCCTTGGCAGCAACATCTCTCTGCATCCTAATGTACCCATTTTCACCCCAACTTGAACCCCAAGAATTCTTCACAAGCCAATATTTGGTTCCATCATCACCCACTCCATATCCAACAGCAGTAACACCATGGTCAAGCTGAGTTCCACAAGATCCTGTAAATATACCGCCCGAGTAGAATTGAAATTCGAACCCTCCAGCATCAATAGCAACAGAAACTGGTTGATTGGCTACAGCTTTCAACAATGCAGCCTCACTGTTTGCAGGCACATCTTCGTATCCGGTTATCTTGGCTGCAGCTTCCTTGTTGGCATTGCAGGTTCCATCTACTCCCTTGTAGGGATAATCAGATTCTGTGGTTAGCCCTTGATTATTTATAATGAACTTGAATGCATCATCCATCAAACCGCCATTGCAGCCTTGATCTTCACCTTTGGTGTCACAGTCAACCAATTCTTGCTCAGACAGAGAGATTAGCTTGCCTGTTTTAAGTTTTGTTATCCCTTCCATTGCTGCCACAGCAGAAAATGCCCAGCAACATCCTATATACGAAATTTACAACATTAAAAGATTAATTAAGATATATATATATTGGAAAAACACAGAATTAGTTGCTTAATTACCACATTGGCCTTGGTCCTTAATAGGTGTTACAGCTCCTTTCTTTCTCCAATCCATAGCAGATGGTGTTGCAGTAACATTTTCATATTTGAAATTAGTAGCTCTGTCGGAACACATATGAGCCTTGTATCGATTCCGAGAGGCTGTGAACTCTTCGTTTGTAAGATCTGCAAACTGATTGATGCCAAGCTTGTAAGGCTTGTCATTGGCAGCATTGAAAGAGTCGATACGTGCCACATTTTCCTTGAAGATCTTGAAACGTTCATCTTTCTCATTCTCTTCCTTGTATACTCTTCCATACTGAGCCATCCATTGCTCATGCCTCTCCGCCATTGCAGCATCTTGATCCTGAAGAGTGCGGGAAGTGACTTGAAACACTAAATTAGTTCCAAATATGAAGATTAAGGCCAAACAAAGAAATTGATTCTGGCTTGCAGCTGCCATTTTTGTCTGATAATTGATAAATGATTTAGAGCAGCAATGAATGAAAGCAAACTGATGAATTGTTGTTGATGTTTTTGATTCTTACAGTTATGCATATATATAGAAAGCTCATGCTTCTAGGTTTTACCTTAAATTTGGTGCTGTCACGGCACGACTTGCCAAAGATCAATCTACGTGCCCTGGAAACTAATCTGATTTTGACCCATCAAAATTTATTTTGCAAAATTCATGATTTCCCACTCTAGCTAGCTATCTACAAACTTGATTCATAGTTTGTCGTTAATGGTGATAAATAAACAAAACAAATCAATTGTTTTCCAACAAGTTTGGGTTTGTGTCCTAAATCTAATGCCCTCGCATCAGAGTTCAAAACAAATAAAATAAAAAATGCTCTGTCTGACCGTGCAGTTTCCTTCACATTAAAATATGCTGTAAAAACATGTACCAGAAAAAAAAATGTTATGAAAACATACGACATAGGTGTTATCAGATCCTGAGCCATTACTATAGCTCTAAATCGACCAAACGTGCACTTAAATGCTTTTTGATTATTTCAGTTTCAGACCATCTTCAGTCCAGCATTCGGGCATGAACATAGATGTGCAATTTTCCTACTTATAATTCAATGAGTTACAGGTTTTTATTATAAATCTCCAGTCAGGATCGTAGATGTGCAATTTTCTTTATTGATGTTGCAGAGGAGCTCTAGAACTACTCTGATTTCTTCAATACCTCAATCCAGGATCCTGAAAAGACAATAGATTAATATTGTACTCGACTTTCCAACTTGTCTTCAAAAGAAAGTTGGTGCCATTAGTGATCAAACTGACCCTGAGGCCTGAGCTGTTACTATTAAGCGATAATAAAATTTGATATATCATCATCTGCCAAAAATGGTCAGAAACCTTTTCTGACCCACATCACAAATACAGGACAGAAGGGTGCCATGTCATTAAGGTCTCATTTCGTTCATTCATTAGGCAAAAAAGTTATAGAGTTTACATTCTAGATCCAAAAGAGTGTGACTTGATAGACAGAATCAACAAGATTACTTAATCTGAAGTCTGAACTCCACTACAATACTTGTTTACGAAAGTATGTAACCAAACCATACTGAAAGCATGGTAAACATGATTAAACTATTTACTGCTTAACCATATAGTTGCCGAACTACATTTCTGTTATTACAAGGGGAAGGCAGATACTCTATTTTGCCACTGTAGTTTGAAGAGGCAGAACACTTTCAACTTCCTTGGATTCAGCAGCATTCTTTTCAGCAACGACTTTTGACATCCCAAACATCTGAAAATGAACCACACTTTTAGTCAGAGACCAATATAGAGTAGATAAACCGACAAGGAAGATGATATACAACAATGTTAGCATGGAGATTAGGTTAGAACCTTTTGGATGGTCTTCTTAAAGCAAGTTTTGTGTTCATCCATTGAGGCATTGATGAACTCATCAATGTGATCCTTTATGTCTTCAAGAAAGGTGGCCTGCTCATTCTTCTTCTTCCTACATGAAGATGCAGCTGGGGTTGGAGTAGCAGATGCTGAAGATACAGCTGGGGCTGGAGTAGCAGTTGCAGTTGCAGTTGCAGGTTGCATTTCAGGTTGATTCTTTTGTGTTTCCATTTTCTAAGATAAGTAACCATCAAACAAGAACATGGTTTTAAACTATAATCCAAGCAGAAAATCTTCACACTAATTGAAAAGCACTAACCTAAATCATTCCATAAAGCAACACATCTCAATTGTATGAAACACAATGCAACCATCACCCAATAGCACAAACTGAAAACACGAATTAAACCTGCTCTTACAACCCTCCCCACCCCCACCCTTCCTTCCAAAAAGAAAACGAGGTCTAGATATGATGAAATTAAAGCAATAGACATTTACAAGCAACTGACTTAAAAGATTACAGTTTTCGACTTACACTGGCTCTACCCAAAGCTTTACTTAATAATGATCCTCTTATATGCAAAGAAGAACATAAAATTTCTGATATCAACGCACGCACTCTATAGCCAATTGATACAGACAAAAAAGCAAACACTTGGGCTGCAACTTTACAACTCCTACAGTTTGCAACAATAACCCATATTATAAAATCAAAAGCAGCAGATCATTGTAATTTCAAGAAAATGACCAACCATAAAAAAAATAAACTACACACCACTACTAACCACCATAACCTTCAAACGTAATACTAATTTTCCTTCATACTAAGTTAAATTTCACACTTATTTTTTCCCATCAGCAGCAAAGACAAGAAATTAAAATCCAAATCTTTCCGCAATAGTTCCCAAACAGATTCTAAATTTTGTTTTCATTTTTCCCTTCCTTAAATACAGAAAAATGCGCCGCTTTAAAAGTCGATCAAAATAGTAAACATTGAGCAAAAATCAATTCAAAATTCAATATCAAGTCAATCAAATGAGATGCTATCTGTTACAAAATAGACATGAACAGATTCTAGTTCACGAAAAAAAGAAAGATAGACAGAGACAGAGGTTACCGGAACCAGAGCTTGAGAGAAACTTGTTCTTTTTGTTTATGGAGATACGGACGAGGCTGTGGAAAAGACGGTAGAGAAGGGCGCAGCGCACGCAGTAATATTAAAAACTAACAAAAATTACTTGGGGTGTACTCAACTCCGGATCTTACAATGGGCTATACGAACATGACATGATTAAGCCCAATAACGTCCACTTCTAAAAACCAAACTTGCGCTCAGCCCTCTTGAGAGGGGGTTTTTTTTTTTTTTTTTTTTTTAATAAAAACTAATTTTTGAACTTTTCTAAATTAGAAAATACAAAATTTTTGACAAAAAAAGAATTAATTCTAAAATTTTGCTTACTAGTTACTAATGTAAAAGTTATGCCTATCTATTTATACCATCAAATAAATAAGGCTAACAACAATAAAAAAAAAAAACCTTGTTATAGTAATGACAATGTTTGATTTTGATATATATTTCAAACACGAGTTTAAATTTAAATCTTATAAATAAAGAGATTAAATGCAAAAAGAATTTCTTTTATTTAAATTGATGATACGACTTGACTTTAAAGTTCAATTCTAAAAAAATTTGATACCTCTCCTAAAATCTAATTTCTTGAGTTCAATTTGAAAGATTTTAGAAACTAAAATCCACTCCTTTCTTTTTTGGCCAACAAGTACACATTCTCCTTCACTTACCTATTTTGCTTCTCTTTTTTTTGGCCGAATTTTGCTTTTTCTTTCTTTTCTTTTTTTTCTTAAATTGATAGAAATAAATAAAATAAAAATAAAATACTATTGGAAATTGTCTTTGGCCAGAAAAGTGAGGGGTTTAGGGTTTTAAGTTTTAAAACGCTTCCGTTTGCACTAATTTCCCTTCTTCCTTCTCCACTTTTCTCCACCACCCGCGGAAGCAGGTCCGCTCTCCTCTCTTCCCCGCGGGCGAGTCTCTCTTCTGCCCCTAGCTGCCCGGCCAGTCTCCCGTTGCCGCGTCGGAATCATTCTCTTCCCTCTTCCCTCTTCCCGGTGGACCTCCTCTTTCTATCTTCCCACTCTATTCGCTACGCCGCCATTTTTGTCTCAGGTTTGTCTCTTTCTCTTCTCTCAGTACCTGCAGCTCCCTTACTATGTGTATTACATTGGCTGAACTGTCAAGTTCTAAAATTCTATGCTTTAAGTCTCTTTTCTCTCCTTTTCTTTCATTCTGATAAGCTTCTCATGATAAGCAAGTTGTAATTTTGCTTGGTTGAATTTGCCTCCGGTTTCTATGTCAATATTTTGCTATATTTTAGAGTTCCGTGTAATAAAGATAGTTTCAATTATTATCTTTGCTGCAGAAAAGAGTTGTATTGTGCGGGAAAAAGCATGAAATGGGGGTGTCATTAGGGTACTAGTTATGTTTCTTGCTTTCCACTTGGAAGTTATGCTTCAATATATTAGCTTTGTAAAAAGTAGGCTCAAATTGGTTTCACGCTTGTGCATTTTACTGAAGTTTGCCATGATCCATAGTGTTCAATTCGCAATCCACTCTGCTTAGGATTTTCTATTCTCAAGAGCTTCCTTACAACGGCTTTCAAAGAAACTATTCTGCCACTTGAATTTTATATATTATATGCTTTATAGCAGACCTTATGATGTAACTTTTTTCCTGTCACTGAGATTTGCAAGTCATTAATATAATCAAGCTCCCATAACCCTATTGTGTTGAGCTGCTGGTTTGCATCTAACAAGTAAAGCTGGATGCAATTATAATCAGTTTCCAAGTCTTGTTGAGTCTGCCAGAATCTGGATTTTGGTGGATTAGCTTTGTTTTCTTTATTTGTGCTATGTCTGTAGATTGGCCCTTAAGTATCTTTTTAAAATCTTTTAGCTGTTTATGCTTTCTTATTCGTTGTTGAACTTTTCTTAAAAATACCCATTTATGTAACTAAACTTTTCTTCCTTTTTTTCTTTTTGCAATTTTAGGTCTTCTTAACTCCAAGTTTGAGCAATATGACACGTCAGGAGAGTCAAAAGCCGAAGAAAGTGAATTCTTTGGAGAAGAGAGACATGGTAATTGTTTTATTTTTTCTGTGCGTGGATGTTATTGAGTTACCCAACTAGGACAAGATATGAGTTTTTCAATGATGATAAAGAATATAAGAGAACCGAAAACAATCCATCCTGTTTCAACATTTTAATGTATTATGCTTTGTTCCTGGCTAGTGCTGAAAACCTTTTCATCTTCTCTTCTTTGGCAATGAAATTTTAATGTATTATTGTGAATACTAAATTAATATTGTCTATATCAGGGCTTAATTGAAGGAGTCAATAAAGATAGCTTGGATGATAATCATGATCAAGATGAGCATAGTGAAAGTTCTGAATCCCATGAAGCAGTTGATGAGAGTAATTCATCTGAAGATGAGGTCAGACTGCTGTTTACTATTTTCAAAAACAAGATTTCTTTTGGATTCTTACATTTCTATTTTGGCTTAACAGGTTGATGGAGGCAGTGTTGATGGCTTGGATGATAATCATGATGAATACGAGCATAGTGAAAGCGACCAATCCCATGAAGCAGTTGATGAGAGTGATTCATCTGAAGATGAGGTCAGGCATGCCTTTTAGCATTAGAAAGTAAAAGTTCCTTTTGGGTTCTTACATCTCTCTTTTGGCTTAACAGGTGGCTCCTCGAAATACAATTGGTGATGTTCCACTAGAGTGGTACAAGGATGAGAAACATATTGGATATGACATTACTGGGAAAAAGATAAAAAAGAAAGAAAGACAAGATAAACTGGATTCCTTTCTTGCAAGTGCTGATGACTCTAAAAATTGGTTAGTTCCTCTCTTTGTCATTGTTTAGTTTTCATGTCTATAGCTATTACTTTGAGGGAATTCTTTCAACTATTCTTCTTCTAGATCTAGGAAGCTCAAGTATCGGCATAGCATTGCTATATAGGCTGGTTTTAATTTATATTTTCGCATGGGGCTCTCTGTTTTTTTCTTTAATTGCATTTCTTAGTTTCTTTTTGTCCAACAAATAAATGGAAGCCTAGATGCTGCTGTGGGAGCATTCTTTTTCACACCTCTGACTTCTGTTAATTTTCTTAATGCTATTAATTAACTATTTGTGCTCGCTAAAATTTAACTCTGATGGCAAATTACGTCATACATTAGTGTAAACCTTGGTGAGCTTTGTTACCTTCAGGCGTAAGATCTATGATGAGTATAATGATGAGGAGGTAGAGCTGACTAAAGAGGAGACCAAACTTATTCGTAGATTGCTCAAAGGGAAGGCACCACATGCTGAATTTGATCCATATGCGGTCTGTTTCTCCTATTTGTTCTCATGTTCACTTGCACTTTGGTGATATTAAATCTTAAATATATTCATCATCTTATGCTCAAGATCCTAGCTATTTCTTGCAGGATTATGTTGATTGGTTTAAATGGGATGATGCCATACATCCTTTATCTAATGCACCAGAACCAAAAAGGCGGTTCATTCCTTCAAAATGGGAAAGCAAAAAGGTAACTTGTATGGTTTTAGAGTTAACACTTCTTACAGCCATTTGCTAGAAGTGGAAAAGATTAAAGTTTAGTGAATGATGTTCTACTCTGCATTGTAATTGTAAATCTACAGGTTGTTCAGTATGTTAGGGCAATTCGGAAAGGATGGATTAAGTTTGACAAGCCAAAAGAAGAACCTCCTTTCTATCTCCTTTGGGGAGATGATTCAAGCTCAGCAGATAGGACTAAGCATTTGGCTTACATCCCCCCTCCAAAGCCAAAATTGCCAGGTTTGACTTGTGGCCATCTTGCTTCAATATAGTTACTAATGCTAGTTGAACAATTATGAAAGCTTTATGATGATCAATTTTCAGGACATGAGGAATCATACAATCCTTCTTTAGAATACATACCAACACAAGAAGAGATCAACTCTTACCAGCTGATGTATGAAGAAGATCGTCCTAAATTTATACCTAAAAGGTAACATACTAGCCCAAATTATTTTTTCATTGCAATTTGAATTCCGACTTGAACATTTGTTCATTTACTTGCTTGTATGTTTGAGATTTGAAGATCTAGCATTCTAATCATATTGATATCCTTAGGTTCACATCCTTGAGAAGCATCCCGGCATATGAGAATGCTGTCAAGGACTCCTTTGAACGATGCTTAGATCTATACTTGTGCCCAAGAGTGCGAAAGAAACGTGTAAGTCTGAGATTCTATCTGGAGATACTCTTTATGGTTTTCTGGTTGTCCATTACACCACTGTTTTATCATAACAATCAAATTGATTAAAGTTCTACCTTTCTGTGCTTCAGATTAACATTGACCCTGAATCCCTGAAGCCCAAGCTACCTAGTCGAAAAGATCTTAGGCCTTACCCACTTACATGTTATCTTGAGTATAAGGGTCATGACGATGCAGTTTTGTCAATATCTGTCGAACCTTCAGGGCAATGGATTGCTTCAGGTTTGAAGAATTTGCCTATAAACTACATTTTTATAGTCCAAGTATTGGATAATTCTGTTCACAAATATAAAATTAGTGAATCTGGGTTCTGAAATTGCTTCTGTTTTGTAAAGGCTCAAAGGATGGAACTGTGCGAATTTGGGAGGTGGAGACTGGTAGATGTCTTAAAGTTTGGGAGATTGGGGAAGCTGTCCAGCATGTTGCATGGAATCCTTTGCAAGAACTTCCGATTTTGGCAGTTTCTGCGTAAGGCTTATCAGACATTTATTGCAGTTTTGATTCACTCTATGCATTTTGTATTGTTCTTTGCTTCCCCTTTTTATCAAGATAAAACAGTTTGCACCAATCTTCATTTTTGGAGATTTCTTTGCTGAGACCATAAACATTCTACAGGGGACCTGATGTACTCATTTTGAATACTGGTTTTGGGAATGAAGAACAACAGAGAAAAATTAAGGAACTTCTGCATATTGGAACAACTACCTCTTCTAATGATTCTGGTCTGTTAAAAGTGTCCATTACTTTCAATCTATTATATAAAAAATGGATATGGTCCGACTCCTGAAACTTTTAACTGTATGCACAGATGATTTGTCAGATTATTTAAGTTGGCTTCAAGATGAAAAGCATGATTGCATCAGACTAAGACATTATAGGGTACTTTCTGTTCTCTGTGTCCCTCTTTATTTATTTACTCTAATTATCTAGTAATTTGGAAACTGAGGACTACCTGAAAAGGCTTCGTAGGCAAATTATAACAATTTGCTTTGATGATGTTTGGTTGCAGACTGTATCTTCAATAGAATGGCATCGTAAAGGAGACTACCTTTCTTCAGTGATGCCAGCAGATATCCTTTTTCCGATGTCATCTTATTATTACACTTTTTTTTTAATTCTTTCAAATGCATTAACTGTTGTTTTATTTGCATGCTTGTCGTTATTAAAAGAGTAATTGGGGGTATTTCCAGAAGACTACTTGTTACTTTTGTCTATATTCTTTGTTGTTGCTGGTCTTTGATCAGCTCATCACTTGTTCATATTCAAGGGTTTTTCTTAACTTGTTAACACGCGAATCAAGAGCAATTCTCATACACCAGCTCTCAAAAAAGCTTACCCAAAGACTCCCTTTTAAGCTCTATGGCCTTGCGGTAACATCAGTCTTTCATCCTACGCGTTCAATCTTCTTTGTTGCAACAAAGAAGAATGTCCGTGTGTATGATCTGTTGAAGCAGAAGCTAATTAAAAAGCTTGAGACTCAACTACGTGAAGTTTCATCAATTGCTGTTCATCCTGCTGGTATTTGTTATTCATCTTCTCTTGTTTTATTTGCTATATTTCTTTTCTTATCCTACTATGGACTGTCTTCTTCATATATATGATGCTTTGTTTCTTTGCAGGTGATAATGTGATTGTGGGGAGCAAAGAGGGAAAGTTGTGTTGGTTTGATATGGATCTTTCATCTAAACCTTACAAAACCCTAAAGTATGTAGTAACAGTTCTTTTGAAAATTGAAATTAATGAATTTTACCTCAAGATAATTTCTTCCTGTAGCTTGTGAAAACACTATCAATATGCCTTCATCGATTTCTTCTGCCAGAATATAACTAATTAAATGCCATATAAAGATCTCTAGCATAATTTGAGCAATAAGGGTAATCAAAATTACCTTATTAAGTAATATAAATGTGCAGATGTGGATTTTAATTTGGATGTTTGCAGTCTAGTCTTTTTGTCTTTGTTTTTTTGCAGGTTATGAATCTTCTCTAATTTCTTTCTGGACATTTCAGGTGCCATCCTAAAGACATTACTAACGTGGCATTTCATCGGTCATACCCACTATTTGCATCATGCTCAGATGATTGCACCGCCTATGTTTTTCACGGCATGGTTTATGCTGATCTTAATCAGAATCCACTGATTGTTCCGTTGGAAATTTTGCGAGGGCATAAAAGTTCAGATGGAAGAGGTGAGTACTATGGGTGTGCCTCCTATTACTTTTTACCTTTATGTTTGAACGTAATTGCAGAAACCTCCTATAGATTGCATTTACTAAATGAAAGGAGGTGCAATTTAGTTGTTGCATTGTTGCCAACTCAAAGGAGGAGGTGCACAGTTATCTTTATCGATACTTGGCTATAGAACAATTCTGATATATTGTCGGTTTTCTTCAGGAGTACTGGACTGTAAGTTCCATCCGAGGCAACCCTGGTTATTTACTGCCGGTGCTGATTCATCAATCAAGCTGTTTTGTCACTAAGATTACTTGCAAGGCAGTGTTGTGCAATAGAAAGTTGGAACACAGAGATGGGATCCGCCAATCTGGCATCATTTCATTAGAAGGGTCTCATTGTGATTTCGACTCCTTAGAAATGCACACATAATGTTGTCATCCTCCCATTGTGCTATATATGTTTTTTATTCCCCCCCCCCACCCCCCCCCCTCATTTTAATTACTTTTGTTGGGCAAAAGCCTATATGCAATTTTGATTGATCAGGAAGGCCATTCAAAACAAGTGCCTGATCTATATAGTAAATCTTTGTTGAGCATCTTGTAAAACTAATCCTGAATGAAATACTTAAGCTATAAACAACCCATTTTTAACACTCAAATGACTTCTTGATTGGGGGGATTTTTCCTTTTTTAGATTAGCAAATAACTGCTAACCCATATATCTCCATGGGCTTGTATTTACTTTTCTTCTGCTCCAATTACTATTGGCTGTAGGCTTCGACTTTTGATATTGTCTAGGGCTATCTTCTCTGCCTCGTGAGCTGAATGCCTAAAGCCCAATGTTCCAAGACCATAATTCTACGGTTGGATGCATTTTTTTTTGTCTAAACCATAATTAATTTTGTTTGAGTAGTTAGGCTTATTATGGGAAATATAAATCTCATTAATGATGGTTTCTCTATTTATAAAACTCAAATTTTGATATACTAGTAGTTAAGTTTATTACGCGAATAAATATCAACAATGATTTTCTTTATTTATAAAATTCGAATTCGAAAATTTATGGGAATAAATTTTGAATCATTTGTACCAACAAATCATTGATGTATAAATATACAAGAACTTTACAAAATACACTTATCTTATGAGACTTGTATTTTTCCCCTTGTTTTTGTTGATGTATAAATACTACTATTCTATTTAGATTTAAAAAAATGAGAAAAACAGAAAGCAAGGCTTGGATACCTTTTATTTTCCAGGTTCCCTAAGCAGATCTTAATGATTGGGCCATGCATATGCTTAATGAAACAAATATTAATAGTAACATGACACCATTTTGATTGATAAACTAAATAAAAGTAAAAGGGATTTAGCCTTTGGGGCTTTTTTTTTCTTGTTTAAAGGGGATTTAAAAAAAAGTTTCATTCACCTTTGCAGTTCTGGACATCTCTGCCTCTGCTCTTTTCATTTGCCTTGGATTAGCCAAAGTTGCCTTTCCAGGCAATTATATGCTAAAACCCATACATATTTTACGCTAATCAAGGTAAACTAAAGAAACCTTAATTATTATCATTAACATTAATGTAATATTTGTAGTGGATAAAGTGGGACAAATCTCAAAGTACCTTTTCTTTATTTTTGGACCGACGGCAATCTTCTGTTTCAAATCGAAGAATCACGAGGGCCATGGTATATTTAAATTTACAACAAAAAACTTTTAATAGTATTAAATTATGGAAAAAAACAAAATTTCTTCTTAAATACAAAGTAAACCTTACCCACATATATTGAGTGAGTGAAAAAAGATTCGGTACTCTTTAATTAAGGTCTTGAAATCAAATCTTATAAAAAAATGAAATACGAAATAATTTCTAAGTTCCAACGCAACTCAACTCTGGATTGGAATATGATGAAAATTAGAAGATATTAAATTTGATGGGCAAAAACAAAACATAAGAGAAAAGGTGAAGTATGGGAGGAGAGTAATGTAATGTATCATGTATGTGTGTAAAATATATCTTGAGTCGACATCATCTAATTGTTCAGTCGGGTCCAAATTAACGGCAGATAACGGAATATTCGAAGGAGAATAGGAATAAGCGGAAATGGGACGTAACGGAGATATGAGTGGGCAGTGGCTAAGCTTAGCTGGAGGGCGCTTGGAATGGGAGTGCTTACTGCTTAGGGTTCCCTTCGCCCCCTGAGTGGCCCAGCTGGCACGGCACTCTGCACATGGCCAGCTGCCCTCTCTCCCCTGTCTCCATTCTTCTTTCCCCCCCCCCCCCCCCCCCCCCTTCTTTTACAATTTTACCCCTATGATTTTCCTTTTTTCACATTGAGGCCTCTCTATTACTTCTATTCAAACCCTACCTATGATTTATGAACATATTCACATTTAACCAACAATGTATGTACTACTACTAATCTCGAAAAAAGAAAAAAATTGTACTAATGACATGTCCCGATCATTTGCTTCGATGATTAGTGTATGTTTTCTCGACTCCAAGTAGGTAAAGTTCGGAAAAAGCTTTCTGATGAAATTTCAACTTCAAATTTGTCAATCATGTTTGAATACATACATTTATAAGTTTTGATAGTTTTATAATTATGTTGTTAATAATTAGTAGTATATGGTAAGATTAGAAGCATGTGCTTTTTAATTTAATGGAATGTGGGAGAAATTTAGAAAAACTTCTTTAGAAACATGTCCATGTGATTAAAAGGAACTGATAGAAACTTGTGCTTTGATAATTCTTAACAAAAAATTTGTATAGACAACTAAAAACTGTTGTCCCTCGTTGCAATTCATTAATATGATGATGTGTCACACTATGGCCTTCTATAATGAAGGATAAAGACATGCATGCAGGGTTTTTTGTATGTTTCATCCAATATAGGTTTTTGAATAGTAATGAAAGTTGCTCATTCATCCTTCTCATTTCCTTTTCACTCATATGGACACCTATAAACTTAAATGTTGATCCCTTACTAATTATGAAATGAGTGTTTTACTAATTACTTTGACCGATCGGTTAATTATATTATAATTATCATTTAATGAGATACATGTATATTATTTTTTCTGATCTATGAATACTGTCGATTCTTATATTGTTGTTTTTTAATTTTTTTTCCTCAATCGTCTATAGATAGACTTTTTTTTTTTGTGCATGTCTAATTGTCTATAGATAGACTTGAAGTATCAATTAATTATTCCTCTAATTAACGGAGAAACTAATCATATAATCTAACGAATACAAGTTTAGAGAGGAGGGTACACTCACATCTTTCCTCTAGGTACATTGCAATTAAATCTCACCTTTATCTCCAATTCTCCATTATTGTCTAATAATTCTTGAGCACCTCTACTTCTTGTCACCTCCATTTTCATTTCTGCCTAACCCTTAATTAATATACTCGGTGAGTTTCAATTATCCATCTAATTTAGAGGAAGATTAAAGATTTATAGGTATGTTAACCAAAAAAAAAGATTTATAGGTATAGATTAAGATTTAAACAACATATATCTATAGAAATGAATACTTGGTAAGTACTCCAAGATTTCTAGGAAAGACGAACCTAATTATGGTAAGTACACGTCAGCACATCACTATACACCTTAATTAATTAATTAACTTAAATATAGCATGAAATTTGTACTAACATCCTCAACGTACTTGTGGAAGTTTAAACTAAACTACACTTCTTTCTATGTTTAATTTTTTTTCTTTCGTTTTCTTGATTTTCTTCCTTTTTTTTAATTGTTTTTAATACTAATAAACTTGTTTAGCTATTTTAAGCAAGCAAATTCAAAGGAGCTTGCTATATTTAATCACTTATATATGGTAGCTACTTGACAAAAATGAACGAAGTACCAAACATTATAAAAATAAAAATTCACTAAAAAGGATTTTTTTTGGCATCAAGGAATTTTAAAAGTTAGTGTAATAAGAAAAATAAGTTACCATTCCATGAGATTTTTAGGGTTTAAGTCTTATAAATCATGAAAACCATTGGGACTTGAAAGAGTTTCTCTATATGTAGGATCTGATGTAATTTGATTTTGTTTAGGTATCAACACGTAACTCGATTTCATATTAACCGGAACTCGCTGCGACTAGTAGACAATAGATTCTTATAAATAAAAGTACTATTATATGAGGTTGAAGATAAATAAATTAATAGATGTGACTAAGTGAATGGATCAAATAGATATGTAAAGAGTTTTCTATTTTGGATTCAATACCACCAAGATTGGTAGAAAAAAAATTAAGAATTTATTTGTTGAAGATACATATATAAATTAATAAACGCGGCAAACCACATGCAAACGCAATAATCGACGGTGAAAATAATCAAAATTCAAATTTGCAATGATAATTAGAAAAAGAAAAGAAAAAACGTATAATTTGGATTGAAGAGGAGAAGAGACCAATAATCCTTAATTCCTTAGGCATAGGAATAAGAACAGAGTGTTCTGTTCTTCCCCTGTCAAAAAATAGAAAAATCTTACTGTATGCAACTAATCTACTGCGAGTAACAGTAAAAGCCTTTTTTTTTTTTTTTCCTTAATTTCTTTTTATTTTCCTCTCCATACGCCTTAAACTCTCGACTGACTCTCACATTCATTCTTTGCTTCTTCCTTTTATATCACGAGATCCCCATCTCCTTCTCTTTTTTCCTTTCTTTTTCTTTTATAATTTTTTGTTTTTTCCTTCATGTTTTCTTAACGTATCTCTCTTCCTTCTCCTACTTCTTCTTCGTCTGCTATATTGGGTGCTTAATCACATTCTTGAAAGACCAGAAAGAAAGGGAGAGAAATCATATATAATTGAATCAAGGGAGACAACATTTGTTTTTTTTTTTTGGTGTTGTTAAGATTTGGGTTTGAAGGAAAAGACTTGAAAGATGTCATCACATTTCAAAAGACCAAGTCTTGATTCTCTGACCAGTCGATACCGTGACTCACTGAGTTTAACAGCAACCCACCACGACGTTAATGAGAAAGAAATGAACAAGCCTGACTTCAGGGAACTCGATCTGGGTTCACCCGTTTCGCCATTGTTGACAACCCGTGTCTCAAGCAACAATAATAGCGGCAATGGATGTGCAGCCGTTACCACAACATCAAGCAGTAGTTCAAGCTCTTCTGCTGGTTCTGTTACGGGCAAAAACACAACTGCCCATTTGCCTAAAACTAACGGCTTAAACAGCGGTAATTCAGGGGAGCTGTCGGAGACAAGTCCATCTATGCCCGGATCCGCCCAAACAAGCCGGAATCTTAGGCCGGGTCATAGGAGATCCGTGTCTGCTGGACCCCCATTGATCTACTCTGGTTCGAGTTTCAGTGGAGCAACCTCGTCGGCATCTTCATCAGTTTGTTCCAATCCAAGCACGCCAAATGTTTTGCCAAGTGGTAATATTTGCCCATCTGGCAAAATCCTCAAAACCATGGCGTCTCGTCCCTCTAACAAGACCGATACGCTTGGTGGCGGTAAAGGAAACTATGGACATGGCAGCATAATGCGCGGTGGCGTTGTTGCTGGCGGTGGCGGTGCTAAATTAGGGAGTACTAGTGATCCTGAGGAACTCAAGAGAGCTGGTAATGAGATGTATAAAAAAGGGAACTTTGTGGAGGCATTGGCATTATATGATAAGGCCATATCCATTTCACCGGAAAACGCCGCGTTGCGCAGTAACAAAGCAGCGGCCTTGACGGCGGTGGGGAGGTTGAGCGAGGCAGTCAGGGAGTGTGAGGAGGCTGTTAGGTTGGACCCTGGCTATGGTAGAGCTCATCAGAGATTGTCTTCTCTTTATCTTAGGTGAGCATAGTTAATCTTCTTAATGATGATGATGATTTAGCTCATGTTTAGTTATGGTTGCATGTTTCAATCATTAGTTGGCTTACTTAGCATTGTTTTTTGTTCAATGATCTTGATTAATGTGATTGGTGGGTTCTTTTTTTTTTTTATGTTCTCATTGGTGTTGGTGAGGATTTGATCTCTTTGACACTTTCTCTCTCTTTGTTTGATTGGTTCTTGTTTGCCATCTCATTTTGTTCTTTTTCTTGGTAATGGGCGATTTTTATTTGTTCCATCTTACTGGTTAGGCTTTGAGAATTGAGACTGCTTCATCTCTCAGTTGCTACTAGCCATCTGATAGGTTGTCAAAATGCTCCTTTCATATATTTTTCGAGATTGAATCTTGTTCTTGTTGTTTATAATCGAGTTCCTTTTTGTTGTCTGATGATCCATAGCATAACTTATTTTTTGTGTCCTGCTTATAACCTTTCCTCGATCACTTCTGTAGAAGGAGTATTATCCTACTAAGGTTAATAAAAGGGGTTCACATTTTGAAGTCCTTTTTGACCTTCATTCTTAGATGCTGTCCAGAAGATTAACATTCATCAAATTTCTTATTCCAGATTAGGTCTTCCTGATAATGCCAGAAACCACCTGTGTTTCCATGGGCAACACCCAGATCCAGCTGAGTTGCAGAAGTTGCAATTGTTGGAGAAGCATATTAGTCGATGTGCAGATGCCCGAAAGATTGGTGATTGGAAGAGTGTACTTAGGGAAACTGATGCAGCAATGGCCGTTGGCGCGGACTCATCTCCTCAGGTACAGCTCCTGGCCTCAGTCATATATTTGCACTGGCTATCTGTTTATTATAGTAGTAAACTGCAGAATATATCTAAGCTTATTCAAATGAATTCGCAGCTCATTGCTGGTAAAGCAGAAGCTTATTTGAAGCTCCAACAAGTTGTGGATGCAGATTCCTGCCTATCAAACATGCTCAAATTGGAGCAACATACTCCCTCATCGCAGACTAGGTTCTTCAGTATGGTAGCTGAAGCTTACACCCTCTTTGTCCAAGCTCAAGTCGAGATGGCATTGGGAAGGTGAGCTTTGAAAGATGAAGTTAAAATTTACAATATGCTTTTGTTGTTAGGCTCGAGTGAGAATGGATTATAGATTTCTTGCAGATTTGAGAATGCAGTTTCAGCAGCAGAGAAGGCTGGACGTATTGATTACAGCAATGTAGAGATTGCAATGCTGTTAAACAATGTCAAAATGGTAGCCAGAGCAAGGACTCGTGGCAATGAGTTTTTCAATGCTGGAAGATTTTCTGAAGCCTGCTCAGCTTATGGGGAAGGCCTCAGATATGATAGTTCTAACTCTGTTCTATACTGCAATAGAGCAGTTTGCTGGTCTAAACTTGGACTTTGGGAAAAATCCGTAGAGGATTGCAACCAGGCTTTAAAGATCCAACCAAATTATATTAAGGCCTTACTTCGAAGAGCTGCCTCAAATGCCAAGGTAGGTCAGCTTTTTTGTGGTTAACTTTCTGTTTCCAAGCATGTTATTTGTTTGTATATTACTTATTAGTAATTGATATATCCGAATATTTTCTTGCGGAATGTTATAGCTTGGAAGGTGGTCAGATGCTGTGAGAGATTATGAACTCTTGAGGAAGGAACTTCCAGGAGACAATGAAGTTGCCGAGTCTCTACACAGTGCACAAGTCGCGCTGAAGAACTCTCGCGGAGTGGATCTACATACTATGAAATTCAGTGGTGAAGTAGAAGAAGTTTCTAGCCTAGATAGATTTAAAACTGCAATATCATCACCAGGTGAGATTTTTTTGCCTCCATATGGGTCTCTTCTCCTCAATCTGTCATAATATTCCTATCTAATATACAAATTTTGAAAATTTCAGGCATATCAGTAGTCCATTTCAAAGTGGCAGCAAATGAAAAATGTGAAGAAATATCCCCATTCATAAATTTGCTTTGCGTTCGATATCCATCTGTTCATTTTTTCAAGGTAGGCAATCTAGTTTTCTTGACTTGAGTGAAATCATTTTGGCACTTCCAATGAATACCAACTGTATATTATGCTCCTAAAGATATAATTAGTTGGTTAACCGACTTTCGTGTTAGTTTTTCTCTGAAATTTCTATCTAGATGATGCTTCAGTTTGACATATTCTTGCTTTGATGCATAGAAGATCAGAAAACAAAACTACTTGTGAAAGGAATATCAGTATTAACTTGTCTCATTCTTTTTGGACTGAAGGTGGATGTGGAGGAAAGCTTAACAGTGGCAAGAGCTGAGAGTATAAGAATGGTCCCAACATTTAAGATTTATAAGAATGGAGACAAAGTGAAGGAGATGATCTGCCCAAGCCATCAGTTTTTGGAAGACTCAGTGAGGAACTATATTCTATAATTCTTTCTTAAAACAAAATTCCCTTGCTTTTTTTTTTTTCTTGTAGCTCAAGCCAGTCCACAACATTTGATGGTAATTGTCCAAAGTATTCATTGTCGGTTCTTGATTCATACTAGGATCACCCAGTTTTTACTTGTGACATAAATCAGTTTACATAATTGTTTCATAGAGCACTGAGAGGCAAGAAAAGCCCTCAGGCTCAGAAAGAAAAATAGCTTCTTAGATTATTACAATTTGTGGAATCAATTATTCTTTTTTTATTTAATTTTTGCCTTATGGTTTACTACCTCTCAAGCATCAAGATTAACAGTAATCCTTGTTTTGCTTAGCTTTTATATTAAGAAACAGGAAAGAGGAGGGTGATTGAAAGAGAGAGAATCAGTTGAATAAGTCAAGTCTAATTCTCTCATGTCCCATGTCTCCTATGACATGAGAAAGTAGGATAAAGTGTGGAATTTAATTATTTTGTCTCTCCAATTGAAACTATTGAAGGGAGAGAGAGAGAGAGAAGGTGGGGGCCTGGGGGGGTTGGCTGGTAGGTGACATTGTTTTGAGAGGCTGGATGTCTGCTGGATACTTGGCTGGAAAGAGTGGTGAATTATTACTGTTTCAATTCATTCTAATATATCTTTACATTCAACTTTAACTCAGCTGATTTTGGTGAACCTTTTTTACTTTTTTGACTGTAAATTTGTTGTTTTTCCCTTTTTCATCATTTTCTTTGAAAGCAAGGGGGGAAACTTTGTTAATATCAGTCTAACAAGAATCCAACTTATTTGCTTGTATGTAACAAGGATTTGTCAAGTATAAACCCTTTTGTGTCTGATAGTCAGATTGAGTCCCGACTAATCTGGAGTCAAGCCACGTCCGTGGGAGCTCTCTCTCCGAAGACTTTATCCCAAGTTGTAAATTTTGTGTAAAACAGGACTTTAGAGGGTGTTATACTTAGCATTTTACTTTTCTTTTGAGGGGTTATGTAAGGTTGTTTGTTTCTCTTTCCAATAGTGGCAAAAGCCTAGCTAGAAACTGGAAGAAACCCATTATTAATCCATAAACAGAGCTTAACACTAGAAACCTAGGATAAAGATAGAATGCTGCTAAAAGAGGAATCGTTTGCCTTTCTTTCTTCTCTATCTATCTTCTTCTATTGGATGCCAATTAAGGACCAACCCATACCCAACCTTAATAGTAGCAGCATTTTTGGATTGTGATGTGTAATTTAGGCCCTTATCCTAAGCTAATGGGAACAGTGTGAATTTGACCATGTTGTAGGTGTAGAGTTGGGGGGGGGGGGGGGGGGGGGTGGGGGGGGGCATTATTTATGTTATTTGGCAATTTGGTTATCTCATCTCTATCTATATTCTATCCCTTATCCACACTGCCATAGATGAAAAAATGGCAGAGCAGAGAGGAGATAAGAGAATCCAAGGTGATACATATATAGCTTATATTAAGTTATTATATTACTATACTTAGTAATTTCTGATTGGATTCTCCTTGAAAACTGAACAAAAATGAGAAAGCAGGGAGCTCAAAACCTTTTTAGTACTACTACCTTTTGCCACTTTGTTGCTTTCTTTAATCTTAGGTACTTATTCCATTATTTATTATTCCTGGTTCATGGAGCCCATTTCCAATCTTATTTTTGTTCTTTGGTGCAGGGATTCATCATACCTTTGGCAAATACAAGACTAATAATTAGATAGAATTGTGGATATAGATTGAGCCTGGCCTGATAAGAGTTCATTTGGACCAGAAGGCTTTGCTAAGGCCTAAGAGTGTTGCTTAGTCTTAAGTCTTGGCCATGGATTTGGCCCAAGAATAGTTATACTATAACAAAGCCCAATTGTTAACTCTTCCTTTTTATATCAAATAGATAGATAATCACCTACCCAGTTGGATCGAGTGCTAAACAGTTTGTTCCAGTTTAAATAGAAATAGATAGATAATCACATTGGAATCTGATTAATATAGATAATAATAATAATCACACTGAAATCCTATTAATTTAGTATGTGTCGTGTTAAATTACTTTTCAGTATTTTTTTTTATTCACAAAATTCCTAATTCACGTCTTTGTTTAACGTGTCTTGAGTTTCTTTCACTGAATCAACATAATTGTATTATCTTTGCGTTTCATTTGGATCTAAAAAGTCCATTATGTGCATTTCATAATTCAAACTTGAACATTTCAATATAGTTCTTGAAGCAAGAAAATCTATGCAATAATGCAAATAACCACATGTATTACACAAAACTAGATTCACAATACACATGCATTTTTTGATGTTAAAATAATTAGAACACAACATCCTTATTTATCCCAAACAAACCCTCTCAACCCACAATTAACACACACACACACACACACACACACACACATATATATATATATATATATATATATATCTATGTATATATATCCAACAAAGCATGATCATGGGTTACGAATTACATTAATACTAATTCCAATAATTCATATATGTATATGATCACTGGCCAGCAGCAAAGGCCTCAACAGGGAAAGTCTTGGTAATCCCAGCAAGACTCTTGAAATGAATCTTCCCCGGAGTTTTTTCATCGACGGTGATCTCACTCACCGGCGGCCATAGCATCAACTCCTTGGCCTTCACTCCTTTTAGCTTCTTGATCCTCTTCTTCTCCACGAACCCATTGATCTCAGAATCGTAACTCACCAACTTGCTAATCATCTTGAACTCATGCTCCACTTTCTTCTGCTGCTGAATCCACATGTATCCCGTTTCCTTCACGTACCCGACTTCGATCACGTTGGCCAGCGGCAGAAGCCCGTCGGGAAGCTCGAACTCTTGCAGAAGGGAAACCGCCATCTTCAATCCTTCGTCGTGACCTTTCTTCACGATCCCTCCTTCCTTGTTGTCCACCATAATGTTTGATGATGATTTTTTCCTTGTTGTCGACTTTATTGCTTTGATTAATTTGTTGAAGGTAGAAGTGGGTGAAAAAGGGTTTTCTTATATACAATTTGGAGATGAATGTGGAGACAAGTTTAGTGGGGGGAAACCAAGTTTAGATTGCATTGAAGAATTCGTCCTATTACAATATTAATATTATTATTCGACCAAATGCTATTTGTTTCTATATATATACCTATATCTTTGTGTCTATATATTAATAATTAATTAATTGTAACTCATTCTCAAAGTATAATCGGCTAATAATATAGAATCTGAATTAATTAATCTTCGATTTATTTTGGATCATTTCCATTTATTGTTGAGCTCACCTTTGAAGCAACATAAATTAATTAAGCTTATTTGCTCATTCTCAAGTTTTGGACTTTCCTAAGCAAGGCAAATTAAGAAACTTGGATAAAGTGGTTGTAATTAATCTAACTTGG